>BPLR01006041.1:0-30155 GCA_021605095.1 Caerostris extrusa | reverse complement strand
GAATGCATTGATTTCATCGATCCCTGTTGTTAGTTCTTTTTTGGTAAATGGCGTAGGCTAAAGATTTGTACTTTGTCTTTAACTGTAAAAAGATGTGAATTTATTTTTGATATAAATGTGAATTTATGTAAAGTATGAATATATGTAAATATGAAATGTTATAAAATATAATATTAATTTAAAGTTAAGTTATAAAATGTGAATTTCTTGAACTCTGAAATGGCAAAGTAATTATACAGAATAGTAATATATTTACGGTAACACTATACATTAAGAGTAATGGCGGTTACTACTGGATGCTTTAGTTGTGAATATAAAAGGCTAGATCTTACATTTACTTCCGAATATAAAGGTGAATATAAAAGTGGCCGAATATATGTAACAAGCCCACTATAAAATAAAAAGAAAATTATAAAATGTAAATATGGTGAATTTCTTGAATCTTATACAGAATATTAGGAAATATTTGACGGTAATAGTATTCATTAGAATAAGAAAATACACCATATACATATGTGTGTTTAAATTTCAATTTGGGAATGTAGAATAATGCCTGACTCTCGGTTGAATTACCTTATGTATTTAATTTTTAACAGAATAAAACACATTTATTTTGGTGGAATTCATTTTTCATTAAAACTTTAACCCTTGCTGGCAGACGCAAACAAAAGCAACTTTTGAAATATGAGAAGATTAACTTTGCTAACATTGTCAACGAAAATAAAAAGTTCACTGAGACGGATATGACGGACTGTTCAACTGAATCCCCTTGAGAATTCATCGCTGTGGGCTAGTGGCTGGCGCTCTGACGCTCGTTAACAAAGTATTTTCAAGACATTTCTCCTGTTGTGGTTCTAATCAAAAACATCTTGCTTGTCTTTCAACCAATGTTCGATATCTTTAGAAGTTTTGAGAAAAGTCGACTGACAACATCTCCAAGATCGACTCTGCTTAAGAGAAGACAAATTGGCATTTTTCATATGTGTGTCTTATGCGGTATGAATTGGTTTATTTTTTTACAGAATTTAGGTAAATTATGAATGGTTTGTGAATGAATGGTTTTAAAAATATCTAATTAAAAATATCTATTATTTACCTATTTTGAAATATATTTCTTTGGGATAAAACGATCTTATTTGCGTGCAATAAACTCTCGAAATAAAATCAATTAATATGAAGAAAAAAAAATCTTCAGCGGTCATCGAATGTCCTCCAGTCAATAAAACATTTTATGACCAGAATACATTAAAAAGATCCTTAATAACTCCCCAAAAATGGTTTTTAAGCCATTCGAGCCTAAAATGATTGAACGAAAGGAATAGAATTGGGCTGGACAAGTCCAGTGGCATTCACGGCAGAGTTCTGAGCGGCGACAAGGTGCCGAGATCGATTATCAAAAATAACGATCCCAGCAGTCATCGGATGATTTATGGAATTCTGATACTTAAGATATCTTAAGGAGGAGAGCCAATGCAGCTTCCTAAATTTATTGCGCTGCACTTGTACAGATCCGTTTTCGGAGGGCCCCGATGTATGTGTAGGAGCTGAAAGAATTTGCCATTCCCGCGAAATTGCGACGAATGCAACAATTCTATTTTCGTTCTTTTTGATAAGAATGCAATGATTTCATCGATCTTTGTTGTTAGTTCTTTTTTTGGTAAATGACGTAGGATAAAGATTTGTGCTTTGTCTTTTAGACAGTAATGCAAAAATGTGAATTTCTATTTTGTAACAAGAAATTCACATCTTTGCATTAAATTTTTACATAAAATAGGAATATATGTGAATATAAAAATGTTATAAAATATAACATTAATTTAAGTTAAATTATAAAATGTGAATATACAGGGTGATTATAATTAAAGTTCCAATTTCAAAATGCTGTGAAACAAAGAACCCCTCGTCACAATGAGTTCAAATTTTAACTGAATATACTTGAAAAGGGAAACGGTATGACATCAAAAAGCTCCTCCGATTTTCCCATCCAATTGGTATGACCTTGCGAGGTGGATGGACTTTCTACTAACAGTGTCACAACTGTTGAATGGCTTGGAAGTCATTTTTTTCGTCAAAAAACCGAAACAATCAAGTACATTGAAAACTGCAGTTGGTTTTTAATGTGCAACTCATGCCAAATACGTTATCATTTCGATTCAAAAATACCACTTTTAGCCGAATTTACTTTCCTTCACTTTCCGAATTCACTTGCAATGCTACCTATTAATACACTTTGGAACTTTTTGAAGCCATACCATTTCTCTCTTCTTCAAATATCTTCAGTTCAAATTTGAACTCATTATGACGAGTGATTCTTTTTTTAAAGCATTTTGGAAGTGGGACTTTAATTATAATCACCCTGTATGTAATCAATTAAACTGAAAAAAAAAATTTCAATGGTGAATGCTCGCCAATCCATAAAACATTTTATTACCAGAAAACACTAAAAGATCCTTAATAACTCCCAAAAAGTGGTTTTAAGCCATTTCGAGCCTAAAATGGTTGAACGAAGTGAATAGAGTTGGGCGAGACAAGTCCAGTGGCGTTCACGGCAAAATTCCTCAGCGGCGACGAGGTGCCGAGATCGATTATCAAAAATAACAATACCAGCAGTCATCGGGTGATTTATGGAATTCTGATACTTAAGACATCTTAAGGAGGAGAGCCAATGCAGCTTCCTAAATTTATTGCGATGCACTTGTACGTATCCGTTTTCGGAGGGCCCCGATGTATTTGCAGGAGCTGAAAGAATCTGTCATTCTCCGAAATTATGATGAATGCAACAATTCTATATTCGTTCTTTTATGAAGAATGCATTGATTTCATCGATCTCTGTTGTTAATTGAATTCTTCTTTTTGGTAAATGACGTAGGCTAAAGATTTGTGCTTTTGTCTTTACGACTCTAATGCGAAGATGTGAATTTCTTGATATAAACTGCGAATTTATGTAAAATATCAATGTATGTGAATATAAAATGTTACTAAATATAAAATTAATTCAAGTTAAATTATAAAATGTTAATATACAGGGTAATTATAACAGAAGACAGAAACGTAAATAAGAAAAAATATGGTCTTCACACATAAAAAAAATATTATTTTTAAAGAATTTTTTGTAAGAACAATTGAAAGACCTTTTTTTTTTGAGAAAATTATATACAGAGTGATTATAATTAAAATTCCACTTTCAAAATGCTGTAAAAAAAAATAACCACTCGTCACAATAATTTCAAATTTGAACTGGAGATATTTGAAAAAGGGAAACAGTATGGCATCAAAAAAAGTTCCAAATAAAGTTTCACCGATATTTCCCATCAATTTAGGTATGACCTTGTCGTGTTGGATGGGCTTTCCATTAAAAGTGTCACAACTGTTGAATGACTTGGAAGTCACTTTTTCCGTCAAAAAACCGAAACAATCCAGCACATTGAAAACTACAGTTCGTTTAATGTGCATCTCATGCCAAATACGTTGTCATTTGATTCAAAATGGCAGCCTAATTTGTTTCTTTATGCCGCTTACAGCGACATATATTAATACACTTTCGATTTTTTTATGCCATACGATTTCCTCCTTCTTCGAGTATCTTTTTCAAATTTGAACTCATTGTAACAAATGGTTCTTTTTTTTACAACATTTTGAATATATGTGAATACATAACCACCCTGTATGTAAATTTCTTGAATGTAAAATTAATTATACAGAATGTTAATTAAATATTTGAGGTTCAAAAGTGTATTCACTGAGACGAACAATATTTACAATAGAACTCAAAATTCTGCTCAAGATACAGAAAAGAATAAATGAATGGAATCAAGTAAAATTCAAATTTCAGTCTTTCCAGCTGAGTGGAACATCTGCAAAAAGATTTTATAATTTTGCAAATTTTTGGGTGAAAAACAAATATCATCGATAGTTTGCAATCGATTGATTTATCAGAGTTCAATACAAAAAGTGAAACTGAAAGTTGTTCTTTTTATGTTTTAAACATTACATCCTCAATAACGATTATTATTTCACCTTCATTGGTTTATATCGGCCGAACCCTTATGGTGAATTTATTTCTCGTGTGGGTCGATTAAAATATCCCTCTGTAGCCGATGCATGTCTTAAAAGGCGACTAAGATGGGTACCTAATGCCCGGAGTATGACCTGGTGGGCCAAACCAGACTTCTGCCTTTGGACGCCTGATGTATCTTGCGCCCAGCAAATTTCAACTCAATTACTTATCACTGGGTCATAGACTTGGTGTAGATGCATATTGCTGTCGACCAAGTGGGATACTTTAATTAAAATTATCAGCACATGAAATCTTTGATATGCGATATATTTAAGATATGTGGAAGATTTCGTGGACAGAATCGCTGTTGCAGTGGAATAGATAAACACGATACCAGGAATCTTCCACAAACTTGGAAGCCGTTTTAAAAATTTACATAGAATCTTTCTATAACATAGAATCTATCTTTCTTTTACGCCAGAATTCTTCGGCCAGCGACGAAGTTAATCTTTATTTTATTTTAAGTTTCATATTATATTATAATATCATGTAGTATAAACTATGATCTATACATTTGTTAAAAATTTACGTTTCTTTAAATTCAAGAACCAATGCAGATTTTCATAATGGTTAATTTTTTAAAGCTAATGTTTTGTTGATAATGCTTTGATTTGTTTCGTTGTGTAAGTTAATCTTTTGTTTCGTTTGTGGATTTTATGTACAATGTCAAAGAATTTTCAGATTCTGTTGGGTACAATAAAGTATCATTTATCTTGGGTTTTTACATACAAAATAATCTCCTTTGGCTACAGACACTTGTTATAGTCATTTAATAATGATTTGAATGCCTATTTCATTTCACATTATGGATCTTTTGACAGATTTTATAGTGTTCTAGACACATGTGACAAATTCTGACCATCGAAACTTCAAATTTAAATAACACTCACCAGTAATTATATTTCTAGTGCGAATTTTTGTAGATAATATCTTTATTGGGGCCTGATGTCTGGCGCTCAGGCCCACGGGTTCTCGATTCGATTCCCGGTGATTGTAGTGGTTGGGAATCCACTTTAAAGTGTAGGTCTTGGTATAATTAGACTTTTTGTGCACAAAATGACGGTAGAGCAACAAACCAAACCAAATCTAACATGTCTCGAAATCTGTAAGTAGGTAGACGACCATCAAAGGGCTGCTGCGCCGATGAAGAAGTAATATTTCCTTACTGATGGGGGATGTAATGAGCATTGTTTTTATTTTGGATGGATTGAAACTTATTTATTTTTTTTTATTTTTTATTATTATTATTAATATTTTTGTGCTTACAGTAAGCTTCTTACTTCTATGCTTTTTCACTTCTATGAATAGAATATGAATTATTCTATTCATATTCTATTCTACCTCATAATTTCCTTTTTGAAAAAATTAAGAGAAGAAATAATACATTTTTGTTCTATTTTTATTTTTTTTTTTTTTTTTAAATTGCAATTTTGAACTCTGTAAATTAAGAAAACTAAAAGAATAATTGTCTTGTCAAATCTTACTTTAAGTACAAAAATGTTGAGACATAAAATAATGTTTTATTTAAAGTAATCTAATTAATAGGAAAAACCCAAAATGCTTAGAAAAATATCGCTTATATCTCTTTCATACGTCAACATTAGGATGCAATTGTTATTATATTAAATTAATTCAAATACAAATAAATATATTAATTAAAAATAAATAACATTAATTAATTCAAATAATAAAGTTTTAATTAATTCAAGCGTCAAACATTTTAAATAAAAAATTAAAAAAATTATTTTTATTGTTTTTATCAGAGAATATAGGATTTTAATTTTTAATAATAAATTTTGTTTGATCTTAAAAAGTATGTTGTCTACAAATTCTTTATAGGTAAGTAATACATTAAAATATGAATAACTTTTCAGATGATAAAAAAAAACTTACAGTTTAATTATGAAATAAATAATCTATTAGAAAATTTGAATGCAATTCATTTAAAATTTATAATGTTAAATGAATGTAACAAGATAATTTTTTTCTTATAGGTATTTGTGAAAGGATAGCAACATGTTTTACATGCCACAGTTTAGTTCCCTCACCAAACCTAGACCCCTTACTACGAATGGAGAGAATGACGTCATACTGAACGGAGTTCCTGATTGGGTATACGAAGGTAAGATACTTCATTACACAATCAATACTAATCATAATTTCTATACAAGAATGGTGCAAAGATTAGTTCGAAAGAAAGAGCTCCTGTTTAAACTTAGAAATAATTGTAGAATAACTTTTCTGCATTTATGTGTAAAGATTCATTCATCATCAGATACGATTTATTTTATTGTAAAGATTCTAAAGATGTCAAAATTTTAAATTTAAAGTGTGGTTAAATTTTTTTTGGGAATTTAGAAGCACATAAGGATTAAAATAATCCAAAAGAAAGTAGTGTTGTTTACCAAGACAGGAACATTTGACCATGGAATATGAAACGGCAGAAATATAGGAGCATATTCAATTACATACTCTAATGAAAAAATTAAAGGAACAAACATAAAGGGATTTATGTTAACTTTTTTTAAAAGGAACTATAATAAAAGATGATTGGTCGGTAACTCAATGGACAACGTTATCACGTAATCAATGGAATTCACCTTCTCTGCAGAAAAATAGGCAAATTTTTGAGCCGGTTTTTCGGCACGTTGAAAAGGAGGTGGTGGGCATGCGGTGATGGCATGTGGGTGATTTGAAGTCAAATTGCAAGGATTGTGCGAGTAGTTCGATAAAAGTTTCGCTTGTAAAGGTGGAATATGTCGTCCAGAATACATCATTGACGGTTTGTGAGAAATGGCGTATTATAGGGATAGAATGGAAGCAGGCACACACTGACAGGGCTTTGTAAAGACTTAAAACAGCCAAAGGCGTCATGTTAAGAATCTGGAAACGGTTTTAAAAACACTGGTAATGTGTACAGATAACCAAGTCAAGGTCGAAAACGTACCACAACAAACTTTCAGGACCGTTATTTGGCAACAACAGGCAACTGACGTCAGTTCGGAGTTCAGTTGGGAGTTCGCTGAAACAGTAGGAAATCGATTATCCAGATTTTCTGTGGTGACAGGCTGCATAAAAGATGATTGAATGCAAGGAAACCAATTATTTGTAATCCACTAATTTCCGGCAGTGAAATGAGCCGATTACAGTGGTGCAGAGAACATCGTGATTGGTGTACTAGAGATGGAGCCGAATTCCTTTTATTTTGTTTGGAGAATGATTCCAGGCGTGTTACAATATAGAGGAAGAAGAATACACGCAATAAGCCTACAAACATCCGCGAAAGGCATCGATACAACATCGAGGAACTATAACGTAGAATCAGAGTATGGAAGGGCATCGATTTGAAATGCCGCACTTACCTACACATTTTACTTGTGCAATTGTGAATTCTGAAATATACAGAGGTGATTGATTCATTCTTGATCCTCATGTCAAATTGTTTCTGGGAAATCAGTAATAACTTCCACCAAATAGCTGACAATGAGTGTCTTCATTGAATGAATAATGCACAAGTGAATGAATATTAATGCACTAGGCGAAGGAATCCAGCGAATGATATGGCCCCGCATACTCCCCGGATTTAAATCTAATAAAACATGAATGGGAGGCACTAGGACGCCGTCTTGCATCTCGGCAACCACCATCTAACATTCTTCAGGAGTTTCAAAGTGCTATTCATCTTAAATACACTTTGTTACTGCAAGCAAATCTGGATAATCAAATCCATAGTATGGAAAATCGCAGTAAATCTTACATTTCTGATATGGGAGATCATATATTTTATAGTTTTTTCATGTATGCCTCTAAAGAGTTGCAACAGTAACATTTCCTTACCCTCCTTACATCGCATATTACTATGTTTTTATTTAAACTTATTTTTTACAGAAATAAGTAGTTCTACATTTGAATATCCGTCAGGAATGACAAAATAAAAATCTTGTTCAAATTTCATGTTCTTTTTGCTTATTTATTCAAGTTAGATGAGTTTATAGTTGTTCTTTAATTTTTCTTGCCAGTATATTAACATCCCCAATTGTATGGTAAGATAAATATCCAGTTTTAATTCGGAATCGGACAAATCGATTACTTGTTAGGCGAGCTAGTCAGACAAAAGCAGCACAAAGAAATATCTGGATAGACATGAATGAAAGCATGTCTGGATAGACATGAAAATTTTTTATTCATCTCTCTTATCAGGTTTCCGTATTCCATTATTATTCATAAAGAAAATAACTAATAATATTTTATTAAAAACTAATATCTTACATACTGCTGTAATGCTTAGTTTTATTTTTCAGCTTACAATATTTAACAACCTAATTTTCATTTAAGAATTGAGAAATATTTTAAGTTTGTAAATGTTTTACAGCAACAGAAAACTATTTTATGATAAATAATTTCCAAGCTGTTAAACTTTCACATAAAAACATTTATTTGTCAGTTTTTATTGCTCCAGGGAAATCTTTTTAGTTTATAAACATATATAAGTAAGAAACTTTCTTTGTCTGAGAAAAATCTAAAATTTCGAAATGCAGGTACATTTGAATAAATGTGTGATGGAATAAACTTTTAGGATTGACATTTTCTCAAATGTAACCATTTTTTAAGTCTTATAATTTGTATTTATTATTTAATTTGTATTATTATATTGTATTTCTATTTATTTATACTATTTTCATTGTATTTGTATTTTTTATTTTTGAATTACAAAAATACAAAAAATTTCAAAATAAATAAGAAGTGTGTTAATATTATATGATTAGATATTTAGAAGCAAAGCATAAATTTCTAATATGACCATATCGTTAATCCCAAATACAATCTTGGTGTTAACACAATCTTAAAATTTCGTTTAATGTTGTTGCTGATAATTATTCTGCATTTTTGCTATATTTTTTTTTAAAACCATATAATTAGATAACTAAACCAAACTTTGTACTTGAATAAAGTTTTTGCAATTTTATTTTCACTTTTATAAAATTATTTACATTATATGTATACTATTTTTTTTAATATTTATCTCAAAAATTTTTTTAAATGTCCTGAATCATGGCCTTTGTGTAATTAATCAGGTACAGGCCTTCCATGTGTTTGAGATCACAGAAGAGAGCAACATTTGTGTTGCTATGAGTTGCCACTAGTATTAGTACACTGAAATTGTAGGAAAATCCTTCCATGTGTTTGAGAACACAGACTAGGAGGGTTTGAGCACTCTAAATACTGTGGTGACACCAAAGCTTTTTGATTAGAGCACCATTGACTATGACTGGTGGTGCCACTAGACACTTTTTGATTAGAACAACATTGACTAGGTGAAGTGGTGCCACTAGACACTTTTTTGTTAGAACGCCATTTAGAACTAACATTTTTGATTCGCCTAGATGGTGAAGTGGTGCCACTAGACACTTTTGATTAGAACAACATTGACTAGGTGAAGTGGTGCCACTAGACACTTTTTTTGATTAGAACAACATTGACTATGTGAGTTGATGCCACTAGACAGATTAGAACTAGTGGTGCCACTAGACACTTTTTTGATTAGAACAACATTGACTAGATGAGTTGATGCCACTAGACACTTTTTTAGATTAGAACAACATTGACTAGATGAAGTGGTGCCATCATTGAAAAGTGATTAACAAGTAGTGTAGGCTGCTTAGCTGACACGTAAAAAATAATAGTAGCCACACGTTGAAAATATTTTATGTTATACTAAAAATATTTTTACTAGCTGAAGCAACCTGATGTAATTACACGCTGGGTTTTCAAATTAGGAAAGTTCAGTTCGAAACCCTTGCTAAAAAATTCGAAAATTCCCATAATCTCAAGACTTGAAAAATCAATAGATTCCTTTTGAACAAGGAAGAAAGTGCGAAACGCTGCAAATACCAACTTGGGAATGTTCGTTTCAAACTGTGGTAGAAATAGTGAATGTAGTGTTGTTGAATTCTCATTGTTATGTATCTTGTCTAACGCTGAATACGCTACCTATCCGTCATTCTAGTGGCTAATAATCTCTGATCGAAGTATTTAAAGGTATTTTTTTTTTTTTATTTAACATTGCATAAGTCAAAAGATAGAATGGAAAGCACCAAATATTAGAAAATTATTTTTAAAAAACATACATTTTGCAATTTTCAAAAACTTTGTAGGAACATAAATTTTTACGATTTTTAATTTTTTAAAAATAAAACCGCATATTCGGCTTACGTATTTCTAAGTAGGCCAAAAGCCTCAATAATATTTGTACAAACTATTTAAATTTTTTTTTTTTAAAAAACCATATATTTCACAATTTTCAAAAACTTTTTCTGAAACACAAATTTTTACGATTTTAAATTTTTTAAAAAATAAAACCAATTTATTCTGCTTGCTTAGTCTCATATTTTTAAGTAGGCTAAAAGTCTAAATAAAATTTGCTCAAAACTATTTAAACTATTTTTAAAAACCATATATTTCACAATTTTCAAACACTTTTTAAAAACCAAATTTTTAAATTTTTCTAAGTAGGCTAAAAGCCTCAATAAAATTCATACAAAATTATTTAACCCCCTCAATTTTAATATCAAATTTCTTCATAATTTTTCATTTTCCACTTTCTAATAGAGTAATTGAGTACTTTTGAAAACACTTTATATCAATTACTCTGCTTTTAACTAAATCCAGATAAATCTGTTATTTTTATAATTCCTTCTTAATGCGATTATATCATTCCAAAAATAAAATTTTCTCTTCAAATGATTTCAGCTTCTATGGAAAAGCAGACTCATTTGTAAAAATTGGAAACTCTAAATCAAATTCTACGAAAACGAGGGAGCTACTACATCCATTTCTTCGCTTAAAAACATCGGAAAAGCCGTCAAAAGAATATGCACCATTTAACATTTGGCAGTTATAGCACACTTAGGAGGCACTTTACCTAATTGAAAAAAAAAAAAAAAAGTACAGGAAACTAAACGAATCATTTGATGGTTAATTTTGCTTGAAGAGAGTTAAACATTAAAGTTGCCATAAAAAAAAGGATTTAGCCTGTATGGTTAATCGTGTTATGAGTCTTTTTTTTTTTCTCTTTTAATTGTTTGTTTTAATTACAACTAAATCATCATATTTATGTTGTTAAAGTTATTTTTTATTGTATTAAAAACGTTTCAATCCATATTGATTTAGAGTAAAGTTTTAACAGAGTCAGTTTTTTTAAAGTCAATTCCTACTTTTTTTCACTATATTGCAGAAAGTTCTTCATAAATAATTTCCTTTCATTTTTTTAGTTTATGTGGCGCCATCTATTGGTAGATATATGCAACTTAAATCTAAAAAAAAAAAAATAAATAATTAAATTTAATTACTGAATTAATATTTGAAAAACTGTACTAATATCAAGTGTCTCATCCACTACAAGTTCAAAAAAAAAAGATATTTGAACTTGAGTGGATGAAATAAAAATGTATTTTTTTATGAACGATTGAAAATTTGAACAAGATATATATAGGGAGAGTATGATTTAATAGAAGGAATTGAAAAAAATAATCTTGTAAATATGTCATGTAAAATGTCTTGTAAATATGACATCAACTTTCATGTTAAGATAAACAAATTCTGCATAGATTAGAGAATTTAATACTTATTTTTTGAGTTGATAAAAATTCGTCGTTAAAAAGATTTTAAAAAATAAAAATTGAAATTCTCTGATGTATTTCAATGATATTTTTCTAACATTTATCATTTTATTTCTCTGTGAAACAAAAATGAAAAAAACAAAAAATGAACAAAGTGTGAAAACAAAGTTTATATTCAAACAAATAAATCTGGTAGCTTTACAAAAATGCATTTCCATAGCAACCATTTCAGCCGTTTGATACATGGAATTTTCTTTATTTCTTTTTTCCTGAAGTTAGTCATTCAGCCTTTTAAAAATTCTAAATAAAATGTGTTTCTTTTTTTTTTATTATTATTAAAAACCATTACAAAATGTAATTTATTTCATATGCTTCCCTAGAGCATTTAAAATATTTTTATTCTATAGAATTTTGAAATTTATCAACTATTATTTTTAATTTCATACCATGCTGATTCAATTGTAAGAGGAAAACGACATTTATTTGCATATATGATATCCTTTTCGCTTTCAAGGCTACTGGTAGAATTGCTAGGCAAGAGACTTCTGTTGGCATGCATTCCAAATAGTGTTTTGAAAATCAAATTATCTTCCTAATGATTTTAATGGTGTGTTTAATCTCCTCTGAGTATGGATAGGAATTTTCAGGTTTGATTCCATGTGGTAGCAGTACCAATAAAGGCCATCTTGCAGTCACTACTGCTTTACTCGTTTTATTCCCAAAAGAAGCGACTTATAATACTAAAGTGCTATTATTTCAATAAAAATAATTCACTGACAACCATATCCATCATTATAGAGCATTAAACCTCTACAATATTTTAGTGACATTAAACCATATCTATCATTTTAGAGGCATAAGACTATCTCCAACATTTAGTGGCATTAAACCATATCCATTATTTAAGAGGAGTTAATTCTTGTCCTCTGTTTTAATGGCTTTAGCCATATTCCCTATTTTCGTGGCATTAAACCATATCCATTATTTTAGAGGAGTTAATTCTTGTCCTCTGTTTTAATGGCATTAAGCCATATTCCCTATTTTCGTGGCATTAAACCATATCCATCATTTTAATGGCATAAGACTATCTCCATCATTTTTTAGTGGCATAAGACTATCTCTACCATATAGTGGCATTAAACCATATCCATAATATTAGTGGCACAAAATTATATCCATCATTTAGTCTTTTTTTTAAACCATATTCATCATTTTAGAGGCGTTAAATCTTGTTTGTTTTAATGACATTAAACCATATCCACCATTTTAGTGGTTATTAAACGACCATTTTAGTGACATTAAACCATATCCATTATTTTAGTGGTATAAGACTATCGCCATCATTTAGTGGCATTAAACCATATCCAAATTTTGGTGGCATTAAACGTCTACTATTTTAGTGTCATTAAACTATATCAATCATTTTAACATTTAAAGAAAAAAAATGTGTATATGACTGTTATGCTGATTTATGAACTAAACATTTACATGTGAGTGGGTTTTTTTGTTTCATATAATAAGTTTTATATTACAATTCTAAAAATAGATTTTGTCACATTTTATTTAGTTGAAAATTATGCGTTCTGTCATAATGATTTTTTTTTTTTTTTTTTTTAGTTTAATATTTTAAGTGATGACGCCAAGAACTTTATACAAACTTAATATTCTCACGTTATTATAATAAAAGTTTTAATGATTTTTACATAATAAAAAAAAATTGGATATATTTAGAAAAATTTTTTACATTTTACTGTGACTGAATGCTGGTGGTCATGAATTTAAGCATAAGAAATTGGTAAAAAGAAAAAAGATGCACTTTCAATTAATTAAAAAAATTATGAGATTTAAAAAAATCAATATTTGATTGTAATTTAAAGATTTTATAATAAAATATTTGGTACTTGCGTATTAACGCTATCTTGGCTACATTTGCGCTAATAAAGAGCAATCTTGTTTGCACGCGCACGCAGTTATCTTTTGAACGCCAACCGCAGCTACAGATTTGGCGGTTTTTAAAATTCTGCTTCCTCAAACCAGTTGTCTTTCTAAGTCCCACATGATAAGCACACTGACTGAAATTGCATTTCCAAAACTTACGTTTACAAAATAAAGTTTCATGTCATGGGAATTGGGACATTTTCGTTGTTTTGGTAAAATATTTCACTCCTGAAAAGATAAAATTGCATCTTGTTCTGTTTCTGGCAAATCCCAAATACGCATTTTCGTAGCACTAAAAAATGGTGTCAAAAATCAGCAAATCTGTAGCTGTTAGATTGGCGCCACTTAAAAACCGCCAAATCTGTAGCCAAGGTAGCGTTAATATGTAAGTACCAAATATTTGATAATTCATATAAGTAGTTACTAAAGATTAAGTGGTGCAATAAATGAATTAATTAAATAAAAACAATATTTAATTTGATTTAATGTATTATAAATAGGAATATTTAAATAAAAGCAAAGAATATATAGTGCAATAAATGAATTCATTTGTTTATTATCCATTAATATAAAAGAAAGTAATCATTAATGAGTCTTATTTTTTTTTTTTCAATTATAACAAACTCTTGTAAATTATTTGATTTTTATGTAATACAATACAACATTTATTAGTAGCACCGGAAAAATAATTCGTATCTTGAGGAACTATAGGCTTACGAGAAAAGTAAATGGAGTTTTAATAAGTAATTTAGCAATCTACATAACAATGCAAAGGTTTTATTACATATTCATCTAGTATATCTTTTTACCGTTCAAAGAGATACAAATTTGTAGGGAATTATTTTATTTCTATGGTAAGAAAAATTAGAATCTATTTGTTATTTCTTATGGTTTTGATATTTATACTCGGAGACTTTTAAACAATAGCTTTGTTTGGTTGGTTTTAAAATGTAAAGGTGATTAAATACACTACTGGCCATTAAAATTGCTACACCAGGAAGAAATGCAGATAACAAAATGATATTTATTGGACAACTATATTACACTGGAAATAACAAATGATTACATTTTCAAGAAATTTGGGTGCATAGATCCTGAGAAATCAGTACCCAGAATAACCACCACTGGCAGTAATAACAGCAGTTATACGCCTGGGCATTGAGTCAAACATAGAATTAACGGCATGTACAGGTAGAGATGCCCATGCAACTTCAACAACTCATCAACCGTAGTGACTGGCGTATGGTGAAGAGCCATTCTCTCTCTGCAACCATGGACCAGACGTTTTCTATTGGCGAGAGATCAGGTGAATGTGCAGGGCAGGGCAACAGCCGAACATTATTTTCCGTTTCAAGGAAGGTCCGTACAATACCGGCAACATGCATTATCCTGCTGAAACGTAGGGTTTCGCAAGGCTCGAATAAAAATAGAACCACGGGTCGTAAAACACCCCAAATGTAACGTGCACTGTTCAAAGTGCCGTCAATGAAAACAAGAGGTGACCGAGATGTGTATCCAATAGCACTCCAGGTGATAGGCCAGTATGACGATGACAAATACATGCTGCCAATGTGCGTTCACCACGATGCCGCAAACATGGATGCGACCATCTTGATGCTGTAAACAGAACCTGGATTCATCTGAAAAAATGACGTCTCGCCATTCGTGCGCCCATGTTCTGCCGTTGATCCCACCATTGAAGACGCTCTTGTCTGTGGTGCAGCGTCAAGGGTAGCCGCAGCCATGGTCTCCGAGCTGAACGTCCATGCTGCTGAAACGTCGTCGAATTGTTCGTGCAGACACTCTTGTTGTCTTGTAAAAGACCCCAATTCTTGACTCAGGGCTCGTGACATGTCTTCACGATCCATTACGGCGATGCGGGTAACATGGTCTTCTCGGCTGCTTGTGATAGGGGGCCGTTGAGATCCATCACTGCGTTCCGTATTACCGTCCTTAATCCATCGGAACCATATTCTGCTAACAATAATTGGATCTCGACGGACGCGAGCAGCAATACTGCGATACGATAAACCGCAATCTCGGTATGCTACAATTCGACCTTTATCAAAGTCAGAAAAGTGCTGGTACGCATTTCTGCTTCTTATACGAGGCATCACAACAACTCTTCACCAGACAACAACGTTCAAATGCAATTTGTGTATGAGAAACCGGTTGAACAATTTTCTCATTTAAATACATTGTAGGTGTCGCTACCGGCTCCTGCTTTGTCTGAATGCGCCAAAAAGCTAATTTGCATTTGCATATCACAGCACCTTCTTTCTGCCATTTAAATTTCAAGTCTGTAGCACGTCGCTTTCTTGGTATAGCAATTTTATTGGCCAGTAGTATACTTTGGAAATGCTTATTTATCTAAACAATGTGGGCAACTCTACCATTATTATGCTTCTTCTTCTCATAATTTCAGGTACATTAATTAACTTTTAAAGCATCTATGAATTGTTGTGGCTTCGTGACTTTTATATTCATTTGTATTTACTTAGAAAATAAAGTTCTAAATTAGTTATTTTAATTTTATCAAATTGTAGTTAATCAATTCAAAAACCTTCCGGCAATTTCGAAATAACTTTTCAGTTTATTTTATTTTCTAGTGAATAAGCTAAATCCCAGTGAATGATAAACTATATAAAGCTAGCTAACCAGTGAATAATAAACATGAATCCTAAATAATTATACTTGCCCTTTATGTTATAATTCTTTTTGTAATTCAAAGCGTAAGATAACAAAATATCTATCACCAATAAAATACGAAAAGTTAAATTACTTTTCTGAAAAAGCAATTTCCACAACATAGCTGTAATGAATGTTGCACTGTACAAAAATAACATTACAATTTCGTTGCTGAATTTAATGAATTCTGGAATTTGATTTCAACTTCATCTTCATAGTTACTTCAAAATCCATTTAAATGATTTTAGAAAACGGCTGTTTTATTTCTTTAAATTTATAGGTATAATTCTGATTTTCATTTATGTCGTTATCTTAAACAGCAAGTCTTCAGTTATATTACATTTTATCCTTAAATGTTATAAATTTCCATCGTATGGCATTTTGGAAAAATTTAATGAAAATTGGACAATTGAGTTACGAATGTATCTGGGATTTCTGATGAATTTTTGAATATAAGATGTTTCTGCAATATGTTCCTGGTTATAATTTATTTGTTTTTGACATTTCGTACTTACTCTTTCTGAATTTCGAAACATTTTTGAATCATCCCTTATACGTGTTATGGTATCATGCAGTATGTAGTCACCCCATGTATGTCATGGTATCATGTAGTCCTTTCAGTTATGTTATGAAATCATATAGCATATAGATGTCATATGCTTGTTATAGTATCATTTGTATGTAGTTGCCTTATACATGATATGCTACCATGTAGCATGCAATCATTACATGCTTGTTATGGTATGTAATAGTATGTAATCATCCCATTCATATTATTGTATAAAGTACTCTTTTATTGGGCCATGGCCACCATGTTCATCTGATTAAACTACTGAAATTTCTGGTTATGTGGTTCGATGTAGGTTGGTCAAAAATCAATCAATAAATGTTCAAATTGTTTTGTATTCCGTGTTGATCGAATATTTTATTCAGTTTAATGCTTTTCCATGAAAAGCACCATCTAGTGAACATCTTTTAACTAACTTGAGTTTCATTATCGAAATTTCTTGAGAGCATCTCGTGCATTGTCTATGCATCAAATTTGGTTGCAATCCTTTCGCCTGTTTTAGAGGTAGTATGATGTTTATAAGGGAAGTTTAAGTATAACCTCTATTATGTATTATCATAAAATAAATATATAAGGAATTTTTAACAATATATAAAGAGCTACATATAGTGCATTTCAAAGTAAATTGTACATGAAAACAAACATGTAACTGTAATGAATTTATGTTACAGTTATTATCATAGTATAGCATGATAGTTTCCAAGTTTCGTTTGGCAATTCAGAAAAGTGAAAAAAAACAATTTTTTTCATTTAAACAACTTTATATGTTTCTTTAGCTTTGAAATAAAAAAGTTATCTAAATTACTACAGTTTCTCAGAATTCATTTGGATATTCTATTAAAATTCAGCTGCAATGTGAGAATTGCGACGAAGTTTTTGGTACAACCTGTACAAATCTTCGCATTAAAGATTCAAACTGTTTAGACTTTACAAAAAAAAAATTATTCGATGCTTTTATCAAGATAGTAAAAGGTCTAGAGATTTTTTTCTATGTTTATGGGTATCCGTGCTAAGGATAAAAAAAAAACTTTCTCTTTCTTTCTCGGATATCTTGAGCAGACAAGATATCAGAAGAGAGGCAAACTCTTAAAAGCGAAATTTTTGATATTGTTTGTCAGAAACATGAGGAATTAGATCATGTTCTTCATTTCCAAGTTATAATTAACACATTTGTCAGTTATGCTATATAGCAAAACCAACGACATACTTTTTTGAATCGTACAAGTAGAATGATTGATGCACTAACTGGCCTGATTTTGAAATCCTGTACAAATACCAAAAGAAATTCGAAAGGAAGTAGCACAAATTCAACATTTAGCTACAAAACATAAAGAACATTGTCAAATATATTATGAAGGTACATCGGGTGGAATGGAAGTTAAAGCTACTGAAACCCTCTGGCAACATTCAATTGACCGGTATATATGCGTTATACAAGCATGGTTTCTGACGGCCATTCTAGGACTTATTTTTATTTACAGAATATTAAACCGTATGTAAGTGATCTAGAAATCAAAAGAATGTTTAAATTATGTACTTAAACAATTCGGTACCTCTTTCCAAAAATAAGGTGAAGTAATGGAAGGGAAAGGAGTTATTCTTGTTGGCCGTCAATCCAGTAGTTTGAAAAAGCAGACCATTGTCAAATTAGCCATTTTTTACTGGATAGCCATCAAAGATAATGTACTGGACGTTGGAAAACGGAAAATGACCATATTCGCATTGTTGATGCATTATTCATCATCTGATGATAGCCCAAAACATGGGAAATGTCCAAAAGGAAAATATCATAATGCTTTTATCAATAAGGCTCTTTCACAAATTGCAACTCTTGAAAAAAATGACAAGAATAAAAACACATATATCTGAGTAAGTGTTCGAAAAAATTATGCCTTTGCATCAGCGACCGGAAAGCTCTGATTTATTGAAGCTTTGTATTGCTGGCAAAACTGAAGGCACGAATGAAAGCTTTGATGTTGTTGCTTAGAATAAGACATTTATTTCATTGAAATGACCAGAACTTCCAATAGTGTCATCAGTAAGTGAATTTAATTTGGGTTTCTTTAGCAAGCTGATATCTAAAAAGACATCTGGCATTGATATCAATACATATTTGTGAAACTCGTGACAATAGAAGAAAATTTGGCAGTAAACGTGGTAACACTATAGCATGGAAAACAGATAGTAATAATAAAAAATTTTGTAAATTAAGAAAAAAAAAAAACAGAGAAAATGAACAATCAGAAGGAACAAATTTTGGTTCAAGGCAATTTTAAATCACTTTGGAATCTTTTGTCTATTGATATTCAAATAATATAACCCGTCCTGTCCGAAGGCTTGCGGTAAATTTGTCTATTGATATGTGACGTAATTCAAAATTCGATTTATTTAATACATGCAAAATCATGATTTAAACTATATAAGTAAAGGTTTAAGTAAATTTTATTTCAAATTGTATAAAAAAAAAACTAATTTTATATAAAATTTAAATTTTAAAGAATTCAACATGCATTTTACTATATTCTGCACAAATTAAGTCTTTATTTGCTTTTTCTCAAAAATACATTTTTTATATTGGTTTCTATTTTAAAATATTCCTTTCGTCAGTATAATTGTGGAAATATCATTACATTTGGTATGCATGTTCAGTGAACAGTACTACATAAGTTGTAGCAATTTCTTTTGTATATATGCCACCCATTAAAGCGTATCACTCAGTTATTTCATAAAATAACATGGCATTTAACTATATAACTAAATAAGTCGTTAAAGTCTGTAATAGGTTAATAATTTCACACTTTACCTAGTAATTTCATAGACTAATTAGTTAATTTATGAAATAACTAATGATAGACCGTTAAAGCATCATTTTCCTTTTATGCATTTTTATTTAATTGCTGTTCCCACTACTTAACGTGTTTTATAATGAACATGCACTTATCTAACTTATAACTAACTGTGATGTTAGCAAAAGGTCATTGGGGAACGCGTCGCTTTATGATAAGCATTAGCGGCGAGTCAAAGCGACGCAGGGTCAAGACTATATTGATTACACACTCACTGCCAAAAGTTAAGCATGTAGCTGTAAAATCGACAAGTACTGCTTTGATTGATACGAAATGCGAAAGGAAAGTAGCAAATATGTTGTTCGTGTATATACATGAAACAAAATAAAAAAAATTACATACAAAGATGAAAGCAATATTGAATTTTTATAAGTTATAATGTGAAGTTATATTGGAGTCATTAACAAAAAAAATGTTCAAAGCCAAAACAAACAAACAGGCAAAATCGACATTAATAGGGTATAGAACATCCCTCACCTGCATACAGCATGTTTACAACGTGTGACCATGCTTTTCATGAGGTAATCAACTATCGCAGAGTCAAATAATCATCAGTCTTCGTGTACAGCACTTTGTAACTCTGTGAGAGTGGCTGGGGTTGCAAATGTTTACACGCAGCACGGCTGAGGGCGTCCCAAAGATTTTCAATCTGAATAAGATCGGGCGAGTACCCCAAATACTCCATACGCTACCTGGAGAGAGAATCTGTTGTCTCTCCAGGTAGTCGTCGACGATCACAGCACTATGGGGAGACGCATTATCATATATTAAAACAAAAGCAGAACCCAGTGCATCAGCGTATAATCTCACAGTGAGATCTAAACTTCATCTCGACATGGACAGCAGTTCACAGAATCCGTCTAAAGTTGTGCAGGTCCGTGTGATATCCCAAAGAAATCCCTGTCCACACCATGATGCTTCCACCTTGGAATGCGTAATGTTCGGTGATGTTCTGTCCTATATTATGTGTACCTACTTCTCCTCAGACACTTACACTGTCATTTATTTACAGAACAAATTGCGTCTCATCCATGTCCCAATAAGACATAGTTCAATTGACATGTTGTCGACACCACTTTAATCGTGCCTCTTTAGTTTAGACGGATGCAAGAGCACAAAATCGGGGTACCCGGTGTAGATCTCAATTCATGTGTGCACAATAGTGGCAGATAGCTTCTTATCAATGGACTATGCAACCAAATATGCCACATTTTGGAGGTCACATCTTCGATTTCGCTTGACTATAACAGTAATATATCTATCTTCCGCGTGAATCATAACCCTTGGAGGACCGACCACAGATCTTCGAACTACCTTTGGTTCATTATGAATTGTTTCCATAATTTTAAAATTACAGAATGATGAATTTCAAGAAAAAGACCAATATCGGTTTCTTGTCCTACTTCAATGCGTCCGACAGCATACAAGTTCTCAGATTCTTCCATTAGCCTTCCCAGTCTAATGGAAACACATCTGTCTTGTAAACCTAAAAATACAAAAGTTCTAAACAATTTTTATCAGCATATAACGTCTGTAACCCTCCACAATGCTGGATTCTTATACTACTGCCTTTTATGTATTTTCTCGACACGAAACTGTGATTGACTGTTGCATAACATATTTGCATACTTTCATATGATACAACAGCGAATTGAAACTTCTCCAATTCAGAGTTTATTTTGGAAAAAAAAAAAAGAACATTTTCTTCTGCTGCTTGATTTTTGGCAGTGAGTGTATAAATCTGATTATCGACAAAAGGAATAATTCTAAAACTCCCTCTTCCCTTCACATCCTAGTTGGTGAGAAAGGGGGAGGAAAATTGGTCAAAAAATTATCGGTTCCTCAAAAGAAAGTAATACTTGTACGATCAAGCAATCTTTATTCTATAATCTAACGAATTAAATTGTAGATTCCCGTAATTTTATGTACTTTAACCGATTAAATTGGTTATTTTATGAAATACCTAGTTATTTTATGAAATAACGTTTATCCATAATTTAACAGTAACACATACCTAAATTTATATCAAACACTCATAATGATTATTGTATGAAAATTGGATAAAACATTTTGCGAATAGCAGAAACCAATTTTTAATTAATGTAAATGTGCTTTAAAATTCTAAGCTAGACGTTGTTTGTAAAAAGAAATTGGTGATTTAATCACAAACTTTAAGTTTCGAACAGGCCAGCATTTTAAGCAATTTTAAAGAAAAAAATATATATAACAAAAAAATTGCCCTGCACAAGGAAGTAATTTATATTTACTTAATTTTTAATATACTTAAATAAGAAAAAAATTGTTCATATTAAAGAAAAAAATGCATAATACACTAGCAAACATGAGATTATAATTTTGTGATTTCAACGTCTCTTAACAGTGTTTCTTTGAAAAATCAAAGTAAACATCGCTTCTTTTTTATGTAAACATTGTAAATGCACTTTTTTTTCATGATGTAATCATTGCTTTTTTTTGACAACGTTTTTATTTTAGTAATTTTTTGTTGATCCGATTTTCCTTATATTTCAGAGGAAATCCTAAATTCCAACAACGCCATCTGGTGGTCGGACGACGGAACCAAAATTGCCTATGCCTGCTTCAACGATTCAGCCGTGGATTTCATCAACTTGCCGAAGTATGGGGATTACCACGACGTAACGAACCTGTATCCCCAATTCAGAAGGTTCAGGTATCCAAAGGTCAGAAAACTTATTTTACTTTTCAAAATTTTTGCATTTCAAATATTCGTTAACATATTAATTCTACTTTCATTTAATTAGAACAATTTGATTTATATTTGTTTTTTGAAGTGGAAAAATGATGCTTTGTTAAAATTCTAGTAATAATTCATGTTTATCAAAATGGCAACAACACGAAAGATCTGCCAGAATAAAAAGAAATTTATTCTATATATAATATATATGGGAACATAGAAAATTTTAAAAAAGGTATTTTCAAACGCAACCACATTAACAGCATAAAATGAGTAAAAGATCTCACAAATCTACCAAGAACATCAATAAGAACTTTTAAATGTTCTAGTATCAAATTACAAAACCTTGCGTTCCTTGAATATAACCTTCCAAATTGCTTTTATCAGAGCCTATTTATTATTCATTGTTAGTTGTTTCTGATAATAGTAAATACTTGATAAATGTGTGATTCTATTCCATTTGTGTTAAATAGCCGACATGCTAATTTAGCAACCAGACTATGAAAAAAAGGTATTTGCTTTGCGTAGAAATGGGCTTGAGCAATTCAGCCAGCATGTGGTTAGCATTTGTCTTAGAATTTAGTATCAGAATATATTGATACTAAATTCTAAAGACAATTCTAATTTAAAGATTCCTAGATTCTAATTTTCTTATATTACAAGTAATATAAGAAAAATTAAGTCAATTCCTACTTGGTCAACAAAGAAAATTTTTATTTTAGTTACTTTTTATTAAATAATTACAATTAATGTAAATATGTATATACATATGACAGAATCACAACATTAAGGGGCAAAATAGAAAGCGATTTTCCTTGCAATTTTCCATTTTTCCCTTCTCTATACGGTGTTGGACTATTATTTTTGTTTGTTACTATTTATTCGCTTTCTATTTTTGTTTGTTTCTAATTTATGAAGCTGATGGTGGTTCTATAATTTCTCATTCTATCCATCTCTTGTAATGCTTCAATATTGCAAGCAATCTTTCCAGTGAGTTTCGAGCAGTCAATTATCAATGAATAGTCCATCTAATGATTTCACACGACTCAAGGCGACATATGCTTGACCTGCTGCGAAGAGTTTTCGTCCCAGATATATTACTGTATAATCTACAGTGCTACCATGCATCTTATGTACTGTTGATGGCCATGATAGTATTAATGGTAGCATTCCATTCTTCGTTCAGCAGTTCAGTAGCTGCGTTTGGTTGGGAATTGCACTGATATTGGCTCGATTCTGTGAACACCATTATTGGCATTAATTAAATTTAATTACTGAATTAATATTTGAAAAACCTGTATTAACATCAAGATTATCATCCACTACAAGTTCAAAAAATATATTTGAACTTGAGTGGACGAATAAAAGTATTTTATGAACGATTGAAAATTTGAACAAGATATATATAGGGAGAGTGTGAACTAATAGTAGGAATTAAAAAAAGATAACTTGATATGCTTCTTTTACGAAGCAATAAAATATAAATTATATTTAGGAGATTCCCTGAAGAAAACTCCATACTCATATTATGATTCAAATATTAACTTGATATGGAAAAAAATCGATTTTTCTAAGCTTTTATATACTGTTTTCAACATATCATGCCATCAAGAAACTTATGCTGGGTTATAATATATTTTTATTTATTTATTATTATTATTATTTTCGATTTCTATCAGCTTCTTTTTACCTTTTATTCCTAGAAATTATTTTTCCAGTTATTGTAAGCTTTGAAAATTTTTTGTAAAATGTTCATTTGTTAATTTAAATATATACTGGCCCGACTCGTGGTCCAATGTACCACTGGTGAGCGGTAGGTCTGTAGTTAAACCCACTGACAGCTTTGTTATAGAAGCTATTTCAAAAACGAGAAGACTCGATGGCATTTGTGATGTTCAGACTTTTTCCTCGTTAGTCGGACTAGTGAGAGTTTTGTAGTTTCCCCCATATACGTAAATGCCGGGTAGCTCCCCTTAAAAGTCTTCCCGGAAGGCAATTCCATTCTTCTTCAGTGACACGGAGCAAAGTAAGACTTCTACCTACGGATACTCCATCACATCAAAAGCTGCAGCTCCTTCCTTCCTTCCATGAGACCACAAGGGTTCATGGACTTGGTCTAGATGTTGCTGTCTACCAATTGAGATAAGAAACAACAAATATATACTGAATTATTTGCCTCAGATAAAAAGAAAATTGCAACATTTATTTTTTATTTTCTCAGAAGTAAGAAAAAAAAAAATGTTTTCCCAAAATCAGAGCAATCTCCGTTACATCATATTAGATATTCTGCCATTCTCAAATAAATAAAAACGGAACGATAAAAATACAAAATAAAGCAAATTATGTCAATAGAATATTCTTATAAAAATTTATTAAAAAAATTTGTACGAAACATTCTTTTGAGATTTTTAACAATTGTTTAAAAAAATAGAAATGTTGCCATTCAAAAATAATAATCATGGAAGTAATACGACACAACGTATAATAAAGCAAATATGTTAAGAATAAAACCAGTGACTTTAAAAAGTAACATGGCTTCTGATTATCGATGATAATGTACTTTTAACCCATGTAAGCTACCAAAGCATCTTTTCTAAATCTTATTAAAAACATATGTTACCACAAACTTAAAGCTATTATGAGTTTTTCTCATTTTTTTTTTCCTGATGCATAATATTTAAAATCAGCTTAAAAAGACTTAACTATAGCTGATGGTGTAGTTAAATACTGAAGACATACAAATGCGATGTAAGTTATAAATCTTTACTAAATTTTTAAAGTATATCTATTCTTAAAAATAACATTTTATTTAATACTTAACATTAAATGAATATTTAAATATATATTTTTAAATTTTACATAATTTATCATTGAAAATAAATAAAGCCTCAAAAATATTTTTCGAATAAAACAATTAATAAAGGATTTAAAGTGAATTTCCTAAGGAAAACTGATATGAATATTAAATGCATTAATATTTTTGCAATCCCTTACAAAGCCATGAGTTAAAAAAGAGAAGAAATACGTAAATGCCTGCATTAAAAGTGTGCAAAAAGTATAAAGCGTGTAGCAATGTTAATATTTTGTGTTTTTTATCATTTACAGTAAATTTTTATTTAAAATTATTCAATATAATTATGTTCATAAAAACTACATAATTTTATATACATATATGTAATAACTATAGTTTAAATGAATATTACTTCTGGATTAAAAAAAAAAAAAATTTTTTTCACAACTGAGACGCCATATGGATAGCGTGGTTGCTTTCTGAAATAGAGGAGGAAGTGCAATAAATCTGTATGCCGGAAAGTCCTTCCATCATGTTTAAGTAGAAATAGAACATAAAGGTAGTACAAATTATAGATTTACGGAAATGGAAGCAGCATGCAGGACCCTCTTAGATGTCCTTCTTGGGAGAATTTGTCCAAAACAGTGGTGGCAAAACTGGTGCAGTGCAGTACCTATGGATAATATGCAGCCTATATAACGCTAAATCTGCTAAATTTCTATTGTTCTAAAGGCGAATCACTCGGAATTCGAAAACAACAACTGGGATACTATTTATAAAACATTTGAACTCATCAGAACTTCCTTCGAAACTGAATGATTTTATAAACGTTATTTCTTCTTTTTTTTTTTTTACTGGCGCAACGGCCCCATTATGGGCCAAGGCCATCTGCTTGCTGCCAAAATTTGAGAATGGAGCTGTTTCTCCTTTTGCACGGTAGGATTATCAGCCCTAAGACCAATGCTCTACAATCATATTAGATTGGTACTTACGGTTTAAAGTAAGGATTCCGAACAATTACAAACATCCATGGCACCGCTGAGATTAAAACACAAAAATAGCACCGAGCGTCAGAAGCACCGAGTAGCACCGAGCGTCAGAAACATAATTTTCTTATTAAGAGAACCTGGTGGTTAGAGTGTTGGGAATCTTAACTAAAAATTCAGGTCTCAGCCCAAATATATAAGCTAGACGATTTGAAAAATTATCGTATTTATGTTGTAAATAAGCGTGATAAATATTCAAGCCGGTAAGTCATTCCATTGAATGTGATATGTTAAAATCAGGGGACATAATTATTCATAGATGTGGTGATCAATTTATAAAAACTTAACAATTGTGACTAATCTTCAGTGTCCTGAAGAGCGGGACGGATATCATGGATGCAGGTGTGGATTATATGGCTTATGGTTTGTCGCTCTACGGTCATTTTTTGCACACTTTCGGCTAATTAGACCGGAACCTACAATTTAACGTGGATTTTGAACCACTAACACACACCCATGCCACCGCCAGGATTCGAACCTGAGGCACCAAAGCCAGAGCGCTAGCTAATTGGTCATCAGGCAGCTGGATGGATGGAAGTGGAGTAAAAGGAGCAGCTTTCAGTTTTGATGGAGTTGCTGATGAAAGAAGGCAACGCCTTCCCGGAGAATTTTTAGGGGGACTGCCCCTCATTTGCGTATCATATGGGAGAAAACCTGGAATACTCCCACCAGGCAAGATGCTGAACATCCCATACGCCGTCGAGAGGCTCTCGTTTTTTGAAATAATGTCTGCAACAATGCCGCCAGAGGAATTAAGCTCAGTCCTATCGCTCACCAGCGGCGCATTTTACCACTGATCCAATGAATTGGCTAAAACTTAACAATTTCGTAGATTCTTAGGTCAAAAGCTTATTAATACAGCCAAATTAGAAAAAATAGGTTTTTCTTTAAATATGAGCAAACTTAACAAAAGAAAATTATAAAAATAAATAATTTACATTAAAAATTAGTAATCTTGTCAGATGCATCCATAAAATAAATGCATATAATAAATATAAGGCACATAAAAAATTACCCCCTTCACAAAGAATAAAGTGAGCAAATTAATTCCAAGCTAACGATGTTTTTGAATTAGACTTTCGGACAGCAAAGCCAATAAAATTTATAATGATTCACCATCTAGGAATGCCAGTAAAAAATTCAATACATATTCTGGAATAAGTATTTTTTGTACTTAAATCTTTAAAAAATGGAACTTTGTTTCCTGTTACAAATGTATTCATCGATGGATGCGAATTCTATAGGTAATGAACAAAAAAAATGAGCAAAAAAGGAAGTAAAATAATGATCCTAAATTATGTCGAATAAAAGCTTTATTCTTTGTAGCGAATAGAAAAAAAAAAATAACGGTACTTCAAATGGTAAATTGATTTTTTTTTTTTTCTTCTCTAAAAAGATGTTTTCTCTTTATTTTTTTTTTTAATTTGTTTCTTTTTTCCATTCGTTTTGAAAAAATTATAGTTAAGTAAGTGTTTTTAATAGCTCAAGTATTGCACATATATTTTAACGTCTTTTTTTTTTTGAAAAATATAGTTTTATTTAAATTAAAATTGAACAAAAAATGAATAAGTACGTACTCAGTAAAGAAATGTTTTATTTTTAAGGGTTAGTTTTATTTCTTCAAGTACATTCAATTATTTTTAGAATAACTTGATTTACTTTGAAGATACAGAAATAATTGTTTGATATTTTCATGGCTGTACATTTCAATGCATTGTTATTTTTTAGTGTTTATAATAGTCTTTTTATTTCATCAAAAGTAATAAATTAAACAAAAGAGTAAAAAAATATTTATTTATTTTTGATTATATAAAAATATTTTTCGTCCAAAAATTTTATTTTAAAACGATTCAATAACTATACAAAATATTCTCTTAGCCGACGTTCTGGCATATTTTCTGGTTTGATATTTGTAATTTTCGGAATTCTTTTAAACTGAAGATCTCGGTCTAATAGGATAATAAAGCGTAGTTTAAAATAAATCAAGCCAAAAATAGTCATTTTACCTAAAGATTAAATCTGTATTGTCAGCTGCATCAGAACAACAAAGAAAAAGAATATAATTTATTTGACAGACTACTACTAGAAATTAAATTTCAATTTCAATTTATTTCTTGGATTGGCCTTTAAAATTAGCAAAGGATTAACGTAACTGTTAATTTAACTAAAATGATGAGAAATAGAAGTCAACTCCTGTTGACGAAATTAATAATTAACAGTTAATTTTAGCGGTGTTACATGACATCGTTATGACCGTTAAAGCAAAAATCAATTTTCCATGGTTAATTGACTTCTGGGAGGTACCACAGTTTCAAGTTTGAACCTGAAGCCTATTTGTTTGTAAGTGGTTCATAATTCACGTTAAACTGTAGATCCGGAGTTTGAGTAGCCAAAGTGTGCAAAAAATGATTGTAGCCGACAAACCAAATAGACTCTTTGGAAAAATTTATTATTAGTCGAATTAATTCAGTACTGCACTGTAAAAATATTTTAAGTGGCGCACTTAGTTTTCAACTCTTCAAAGGCAAATATTAATTTTAACGCCTGTTAAAATAAATAATGAAAGGTTGATTAACTACAATGATGAGAAAATTAGAAGTCAACTCCAGTTGACTTCAAACTATATGAAATACTTTTTATCCCACAGTTATAATAACCCGTGTGGTCTCATGAAAGGAAAGAAGGGGGAGGGTTGTGATAGAGCACACGTACTTAGAAGTCTGACTCTGCTCCTTGACGCTGAAGGAACGCAGTGCTTTCCGGGGAGGACTTTAGGGGAACTACCCCGCATTTGCGTGTTGTATGGAAGAAACCCAGAAAACTCCCACCAGATAGTTAGACTAACGAGGCAAGAATCTAAACATCCCAAAGGACATCGAGTCTCCTCGTTTTTGAAACAGTGATCACAACAATTCCGCAGCGGATTGAACCTCAGTCCTAATGCTCATAAACGGCGCACGTTACCACTGAGCCACGAGTCGGGCAAAACTTAACAATTTCAGATTTATAGTCAAACGCTTTAATACAGTAAAATTAGAAAAAAAGAAATTTTTCTTTAAATTTGAGCAAACTTAGAAAAAAGAAAATGATAAAATAAATAATTTACATTAAAATTAGTAATCTTGTCAGATGCATCAATAAAATAATGCATATAATAAATATAAGGCCCATAAAAAATTACCCCCTTCACAAAGAATAAAGTGAGCAAATTAATTCCTGAGCTTACGACGTTTTTGAATTAGATTTTCGGACAGCAAAGCCAATAAAATTTATAATGATTCACCATCTAGAAATGCCAGTAAAAAGTTCAATATATATTCTGGAATAAGTATTTTTGTACTTAAATCTTTAAAAAAAATGGAACTTTGTTTCCCTGTTACAAATGTATTCATCGATGGATGCGAATTCTATAGGGTAATGAACAAAAAAAATGAGGAAAAAAAGGAAGTAAAATAATGATCCTAAATTATGTCGAATAAAAGCTTTATTCAATGTAGCGAATAGAAAAAAAAATAACGGTACTTCAAATGGTAAATTGATTTTTTTTTCCTTCTCTAAAAGATGTTTTTCTCTTTTATTTTTTTAAATTTGTTTCTTTTTTCCATTCGTTTTGAATAAATTATAGTTAAGTAAGTGTTTTTAATAGCTCAAGTATTGTACATATATTTTAAAGTCCTTTTTTATTTTTGTAAAAATATTGTTTTATTTAAATTAAAACTGAACAAAAATGAATAAGTATGTACTCAGTAAAGAAATGTTTTATTTTTAAGGGTTAGTTTTATTTCTTCAAGTACATTCAATATTTTTAGAATAAACTTGATTTACTTTGAAGATATCGAAAGCATTGTTTGATATTTTCAAACCTGTACATTTCAATGCATTGATATTT
>BPLR01006039.1:0-11904 GCA_021605095.1 Caerostris extrusa | reverse complement strand
TACTCTCTATGTAAATTAGTATTATAAAAATTTTGCATAAATGTAAATTTTTCTTCTTCTTTCTTTTTCTTTTTCTTAATAAAAAAAATAAATTTTTCTTTTTTTTTAATGCTCTCTACTTCTATTTCTAATTTGTAGTTTCTTTCTTCTTTCTTTAATATATTGATGTTAACTATTTAAAAACAGCAATATATTTAAAATTTACATATACAATGACAATTTTTTAAAATATATTGCAGTTACTAAAAATAGTCAAAATATTTTGACACAAAAGCATATACATCAAAATGTTTTGAATTTTTTTTTTATAAAGGTTTTTATTTGAAAATATTCTTATGATTTAACTTTTTTAGTTCGTAGATGACATATTTTAACAGAACTTGAATATTTTATTTCACGAAAGAATTTTTCAATCATGCTTTAAGTTAATATATATATATATATATTTGCTGAAACATATATTCAGCTGTTATTTTTGTGGCTCATCTTCAGCATCCATCAGGCGCAGGACAGACATACCATGAGTAGTGTTCTCATGGATGGAGGAAAAGGAGCAGCTTCTGTTGTGAGGAAGCACCCGTAGATAGAAATCTGACTTGGCTCGAGTCACTGAAGAAGGGCAGTGCCTTCCGTGAGGATCACCCCACATGTGCGAATCTTATAGAACAAAACCCGAAAACTACCAGGTAGTCCGACTCATGAGGCAATATATTAAAATATGGAAGTTATGTTTGACCCATGGCAACCTATAACAGAAATAATATTTAAAACATCTTTTTTTTTTTTTTTTTTAAATGAAAAGATACTAACTAGCATAACAAATTATAATGAATGCATCTTGTTATATTTATATTAATAAGTGTGTTCGCACTGTTAGATAAATGATAATAAATATATAAACACATTCAATCAAAAAAATCTATTTCATGCACTTTTTATAGTGCTCTAATGGTAATTCTGTAATTTATGAATGAGAACAGGACATCTTTTGCTGGAATTTCAAATCATTCATTTTTATTCATCGCTGCGTCTAATCCTCAGTGTCCTGTAATGCGACATGGATATCCCATGAGTGATCTATTCCTGGAATGAGGTTGTGAAGGAGCACTTTTTTTCTTTAAGTCTGCTGCATGTTAAGTAAAAAGGAGGGGCAGCGTGTGAACATGTGTGAGGTACATGGCGGTGACACTGATACACACTTTATACGCGCCCTTTGCCCTTCAACCGAGTCACTCACGTTTCAGAAAGCAGCGACTACAACGTATGCTGCAGCGGGGCGAAAACTTTCAGCGCACTGTAAGGTGACGACAGATGTTGGACGCTTCACTCCCCGCCTCCCCAGTTCATAAAGCAGTGACTGCGTTTGCTGAAGCAGAGTCAAACTTCAATTTCAATTTATTACGTTTTCTTTTAATTTTTGAAAACTACATTAAATATTAGATATCTTTAAAATGTGAGGCATGCCTATTATTTAGTCTTTATTCTATGATATAAAATTTTAGATGTGACTTTCAAAAATATCCTGTAAGAAACAAAGCTTGTTAATTTTTAAAATTTTTTTGTGTCATTTAAGAAAACACATGAATTCAGTTTTAAAAGTGAAATTCATTTTTAAAATTTCATTATGAAACATATTAAAATGTCACTTTCGAAAAGAAGTTTATAATTGATGATTTATGACAAGTTTTTAAAAAAGTGTGCTCAAATTGTCAGTTTTTGAGCCCTTCGTTGATGGATCATCAGTTAATCCTTTATTGAATTTATAGGTTCAAATCATTCAAGTATATAAATTAGTACATTTCAATTATTATTAAAAAAAAAAAAAAAAATGGACATGAAATAATACTTAAAGTCATAAAAATAAAAACTAATTTTAAGAAATGCTAAATCTGAGTAAAATTTTATCCAAAAGAATGTCATTTCAATGAAAGCTACTCATCTATTAAGACAATCAAGGAACTGAATCATTTGGAGGCTGTAGTACTCAGAATAAATCAATAAATTTACAAAGCCTACAATAAGCTATACAGATACATTTCATTTGTATTTTATAGAGCAATATTGCAATAAAACTGGAATCACTGGAATCACCTGTTAAATGGCGGGCAGGACCTCTAACCCTTTCCCTTAAAACATTTATTTAATTCATATGTATAATTTTTAATATGTAAAAAAAAAGTCATTTAATGCAAAATAACCTTGCAAATACTAATACATTTCTTTAGAGAAAAAATTATTGACATATTTTATTAAAAAGTTGAATGACTTACCTCTGAAAAAAAAGTTTTATCCTTTTTTGTAGTCAAAAAATGAGAAAAATAAACTTTAAAAAATCTAATTTCTCTTACATGGCGAGCGCCATAAATTGTTAAATTCCATGCGGGCACCGCATCGTATCACCATGGCTACGAAGAAGTCCAAACAAACGTAGAATTTTTGAGACAGACGTTCACTTGATTAACTGATGTTGAATAGAAATAATTAATACATTTTTATTTAACACAACTTGATAATATTTTTCAAATATGCATTATGTTTTTGTTTTTTTTTACACACACACAAAAATACTCTAGGAATATTATTAATATAAAGAAAACATGTAAAATTAGAAACTTATTATAAGATAATTAAAATAATCTAGATTCAATTACAAATTAAAACTTTCTACTTGAAAATAACTTTTAATAATGTAAGAGAAATAAATAGAAATATACATAGGAATTGACATGCTGTTGTAATATTCTATGTAAATATTTGCATAAAAAAGTAAACATTTCACTATCTTTTGCTTCCATTTTTTAAAAATCAATTTCCTCAACTCATTTGAAAGTTGTGGATGTGTAGAAAGCACAAATTTTTAAAGGTTTTGATGTTTTTTAAGCAAAGTTTATATTTCTAAATAATGTGCTGTTAAAAATATTTCATGAATTTCTTCCTTTATGTCTAATGGAGGTGGGGTACACAACACATTTGTTTTCGATATCGAAAAAAATAAAAAATAAATACTGAAACCATCTGTCGAATGGTGGTCATGACCACTGGAGACAGACTCACTATCTACCTTTCAGTTCACTTAAAACATTCCGTCAATTCATCTGTATTATTTGAAAAAAAAAAAAAAAGCCATTGAATGCATAAAAATATTGCAAATAGGAATAATTTTTTAATTTCTTTAGAAAAAAAAAGTTACTAGCATCTTTTAGTTTCTAAACAAATCCGCAAGTAACTTTAACTGTTAATTTTTCTCAATGGCATATTCCAAAGCAACTTTAAAAAAAGAAAGAAGAGAATTATGTTATACATATATATATAACAAGAATTAATATTAAGTGTTAAAAATTATACTGCCTTGTTAATGATTGTTCCCTGAATATGGTTAGATTAAATAAATTAGAATAATATATTCAATGCCAATTAATTATCCAAAATTTAATTTTGTAAAACAATGTAACTAATTCCAACATAAGTAAATGAAACAATCTTAATTACTTCAAATGACAGAAATCTTTGAGAAAAAAAAAATTTTAAACTATCACATGAAAAGTGTATAACATACATGGGAATGTATGCTAACAAAAATTTTCTGATTTATCAGACTGTGATTTTTTGTAATAATAACATTATAGAGTTTCTATATGTGGAACTTAATTTCTAAGCTTATTAACGCAAATTACATATGTTTAAGAATTATAGCATTTAAAGCAGGATTTTTCTTAACTGTGACATTATTTCAAAATAGAAAATATATCTTCTTATGTGCATAAATAAACTAACTTGCAAGATGAACTAAAACTTTAATTTCTGCATGATTAATAATTAAAATCTCAGATTTCTTACACTACAATATATTGTTCCAGTTTAAGTCCCCCCTTTCTTCTTTGGTTAAAATGAAACCACAAGTTAAAGCCTAATATTTCCTAATAATCAAGAGATTTTCTATTACATCAGATGGTAAAAAAAATGCAATAAAAACAGACTTTTTAAACTTAATTTTTGATTTTTAATTATTAGTTCTTCTTTTTTAAAAAAAATATTTCTTATTTAATGCATTTTAATTGTAAAATACATTAAATTATATATAAATTCTAGATTGATCCTATATTAACTTTTTTTGCAGATATGACTGCCGTAATTCAATATAAGAACAAATTATTAATTTGCTAAAATTTTTTATGTTATGTCACAAATTTTGTATTGAGAATTTTCCTAAATATTAAATTTCAAAATCTTAAATGAAATTTTTCACAAAACAAATATTAACATCATTTAAATATATATTTTAAGTTAATATTCAAACCAGGAAACATCAGACCACCATAATTAATAATAAAAATTATTAAACATTTTTACACCATCTCCAGAAATATAAATAATGATCAAAATCTACAAAAAATTTTTTTAATTCAATTTTTTTTTCAAGTTTTAATTGTAATTTGACATTAGCAAATTTGAGATATATTTCTCAGTGAAATTTTATAGGAATACAAATGAATCTTTTTCAATTCTTTGATTACATTACTTGAATAAGATATGAATTTGTAATGAATTTGAGAATTCACAATTTTGTCCATTCTTAAAGTCAATATTATTTCTGAGAATAAATAATCTTTCAACATAATACAAAATAATTGTTTACATACGACTCAGCTATTTAATATTGAATTTTATAGAAAGTTGTAACATGTCAGAAAAAAAGTGATTTGCTCGCCCTTAAAAACATTGCATGAATTTGTAACAAAATTGAATTTTCATTAAAAAATAAAACTTAAAAAATTGTATTTAAATAAAATGATTGTTAACTTTGAATTTGAGATGAATTGATAACATTATTATTATTATTTTTAATATTTAGTTGTTAGATTTGGATAAATCTATCCTAATCATGTTAATACGTAAAGTTAGATGTTCACATAATTTGTGTGGATGTCTGCATTATTTGAGTGGATGACAAATTGTTTTTCTTTCTGCTGAAGATAATGAAAAACACCTGTCTGGTAAGGTTTTAAGAATCACCCAGATGCAGAACTGGGAAAATCTCAACTTTATGGAAGTTTCCAAACTTAGAATGACATAAAACTGATGCAGAACATTTTTCTTCTCCATGCCATGCCGATCATTCATCATGAATGCTGTCTAAAATGAACCTCTGTAGTAGGCATGCCTCCGAGAGAATATTTCCACAGATGATGTTTTTCAGACAAGCACTCAGCTAAGTTGCTTAACTTCTCAATCCCTTATTCCAAATGTACATTAACTTTATATTAATATGATACCTCATCTTAATATTTCAGCATCCATATGTGAAATAAAGCTTTGCTGTCAGACATCATCTAATGCATCAGAAAATCATTTTACATTTTGTATAGTTATATAATTCTGAATATTCTGGGTGCACAGTACCTCTCCAACAAGCCCATAACCTTGATTCTGAGACACATTTATACATATACATATCCATATTATAAAATATGTACATTTATATGACCTCAAGCAACATATTTAATCAATGCAATTTAACAATTATGTGTTTAAAAAAATGCTCAAGTTCTAGGATTTTCAGACATTGATAATGAAACAGGTATAAAGAAAATATATAATAATTTTCAGTTTAATACTTTTTTAATACACTCAATTAAAATTGAAAATTCTGATATACCATTGTAACATATTTATAATCAAGTCTAAATCTAGATTTAAAATAGCAGTGCTCTAATTCTATGTAATAATTACAGATATTTTTGATAAAAAAAGTTGTTTCCTATTTTTAGTTTTATTTTAGGAAGTGAGAAGTACCTGAAACACTTCATTAGTTTTAATAAACCCCCATGAATTACTAAGAGTTGAAAAACAAATTATTTTGTCTATGTATTTAAAATCAATATAAATTTTAAGACATTTATTATCTAATTAAAATTTTTCAAAAATATTTGGTGTGAAAAGTGATTTAATGCAGATGTTCATACAATAAAAGTGATAAATTGTAGGATAAACTGTGACTTACTTCTGCAAGCAACTTTCCAATGCCTTTACCTTGAAAACTTTCTGGGACAACAGTATGCTCTAATTCAATTATATTTGATGACAATGTTCAGTATTGTAGAAATATTTTTCAAAAAAAATAATTAAAAAAAAAAAAACTAAAACAGGAAAAAGGAAAATGCTCAAATAAATCTTGAAAATTATAAAATAATGCATTTCCTTCTTTTAACAAGATAGTCATTTTAAATTTAATTTTTGTAAAATTTAACTTTAATTTTTTACTCATTTTTTATCTTAGCTTTATTTTAAAACTTCATATCTTAGCATTAATTTGAATAAAATTTAACTTTCAATCTTCTTTTTCGTTTTTTTTTTTTCACTTTTAAAAATATAATTTTCAGAAATATTTTAAGACTTTTACAGTAAAAAATTTATTAATATAAATAATGTATACTGCTGGTCATCAGAAATGCAACATTATGAAGGAAACATCCAAAAGGCATGCAATTTGCATCAACATATATTGATAGGATATAGCTTGTAGATGACAATACATGCAAATGGTTAAAAATGGTTATTTAAAAAAAGAGAAGAAATAAACACAGTAAAAACCTTGTCCATCACCCATTTCAAAAGGAAAATTCTTTTAAATCTTGATTGTGTTCAACTTTATATTGTGTAGAATGCAATCGAAGCAATTGGCCACAGTTCTTGAGTTTCTTTCAAGTCTCAACATTTCTAAAAATTCGAAAGACCTGAAAACAGATATTCATTAAAAAAGTTTATGAACTATCAACTTTTAATAACATTTGTATAAATTAGGGGTGGTGAATTGGCCTAAAATGTCCAACTCTTGAGTCAAACAAGATAGTCACTTTAATCTTAATTTTTGTAACTCATTCTTTATCTTAGTTTTATTTTAAAACTTAATACTTTAGCATTAATTTGAATAAAATTTGACTTTCAATCTTTTTTTTTTTTTTTTACTTTTAAAAATTTAATTTTTAGAAATATTTTAAGACTTTTACAGTAAAAAATTAATTAATATAAATAATATGTACTGCTGGTCATCCAAAATGCATAAGGGAAGCATCCAAAAGGCATGCAAATTGCATCAACATATATTGATAGGATATAAGCTTGTAGATGACAATATATGCAAATGGTTAATCTGTTTTGTCATCTATAACTGTCATATAAAGAGAAACATTATGATTGCTTTTAAATACTATAATCGTTTTTTTTTGTTCCATGGAAAGTTTTAGTATGTCTTATTGAAAAATACTGCATCAATTAAATTCAAATTTCTGAGTTTTACAGCGGAAGAATAGTGACTTATATAGATTACAGATTATCCCTTCAGAGAAATTGGTGCATATGTTGAATGTAATCAAGCCACAATAAGGCTAATGATGATAATGACTGTGCAATTGATGGATGCAGGAGGTGCGAATCGACTGACAAGAAAGATTGCCGTAACCTCATAGTACCACCACACGAGAGGGCAGTCATATGTATGAAAGCCATTGATGGATCACAATGCGGCATCAGGAAGCATAGCTTAAGAAAAGCAATTTGCTGTATAACTGTGTCATCATGCACCATTTGAAGCTGTATGTAACACAGGGGTGTAAGGTGTTCAATTGTAACGATTACTTTTGACTCTAGAACACAGACATTGTATCTGCAATAGTGAGATGAAAGTCAGATATAGACAAATGAATGACACAACTTTGTCTTTTCATATTAATTATGATTATGCCTACAACACTATGGTCAGACTACTAGGCAATGCCATACCAATCATAAACCTAACGTAATTCTTTTGGGATGGTTCCCTAATATGAATTGTTGGTGCATTCAATACCCAGTGTTATATATCCGAGATTTTGGAGCCTGATGTCTTACTTTACTTTTAAAACTTGCCTGCAGTGATATTTCAACAAAACAATGCAAGACTGCACAGGGTATACAATAATCAACAATTCTTCTTCGCCCACCTGATTGCATTACTGCTTCGGCCTGCTCATTCTCCTAATTTGTCACCCATTTAAAATGTCTGGTCGATGATTGGCAAACTACTGGTGCAACACGGATTAACATACCCAATAATACATTTTTCATTTAAAATTGAGGTCTGCAGCATCAGTTATTGTCAGCCATGACAGCTACACAAAATAATGATTTCTTCATATTCCTCAACTTAAAAATGGTTTTATTTTCCACCATTTCACCTTAAAGTTATTTGTCTAATAAATTTTACTTTGATATCTCTTGTCCTTCATGGTGTAGCATTTGGATGGCCAGCAGTGTAATATATATGAAAACATGCATGCAACAAACAGTAAATTCTAAAATTGATCATTATTTATCGTTTAAAAACTAACAAATTTATAAAAATGACATAATTTATATTTGGTGAGATATTAAAGAATAAAATATTTATTATAGCTCATCATGAACAAGAGGTATTGTACAATCTTTTTTTTTTTTTTCATTAAATTAGAATCAATATATGAATTGTATTTGCATCAATAAGTTCTTACATCTACTTCATTTATTCAATCTATTATTTTACTGTTTTATTTTGCATGGCTACCAACACTCCTAACAATTAATTGAAATCAATGAAGGCAAATAATAAAATATTAATAAATACAAAAATAGCATTCATTTAATTACAGAAATTATTATGGATGTATTTATATTGATTCAACAGGAATTTTTATAAATGTATTAAAAGTAAAAGACAAATTTTAACATTTCATTTATAAAATAATACTACACATAAATACACAAAATAAACTAAAAAAAAGTTAATTCTCAGACGATATTTGATATATTTATAAATTTAAATAAGATTGATTTAAAACTATTGAAATCCCCATATTTTATCACTATTAAAACTTTTTTTATTGATTTAATTCAAGGAAGAAATCTTAACATGCAAAACATTAAAATGCTTCTTATAAAGAATAAGAGTTGTATAAACAGGATCGTTTTTCAGATAATGCAGAAAAAAATTAAAATACATTTGCCTTAAATATATATAAAGAAACAATGAGGTTAAAATTTTAAAGGTGTAATTACTTTCCTAATGATTTTCATTTTAAAAGAGGTATCTAATTTAACAATTTTTATAAGAAATCATGCAAAAATATACTAATAAAAATAAATATATTTGGTTATTAATGAGAAAAAAGTTCAGGCTTAATCAATGAAATCTGTGGTATTCAATATAGAACTAAGAAATTTTTAGAAAACAATATTACTTTTTTTTTTTCATAATGATTAATGCCTGAAATACCTAAACCCTGGTATTGAAAATATGAACGCATAAGAAATTAACATCAAATAATTTAAATTTTTATTCAATATTTTTTTTTTTAAATTTGAGTAGAGGATCAATGGCAATTTCTAAGCATTGTGAATTTGATTAAAAAAAGCAAACCAAAAGATATTGATTAGCAATTTTCTGAGCATCAGCATGAATATAAAGAAACCCATTAGTTAACTTATTATAGTTTCAAATATTAAACATTAATTCAATTAAAAAAACTTAAAATAACTTTTGAAAAATTATTTATATCATTTTTTTAAATTGTTTTATTATTTATTTTCATCATGAAGTAAGACTTTTTTCTCCTCCAAATATATATTCCTTTTAGGAAAAATATAAACAAATAGGTAAACATATTCCCAATAATATTTATAAACTATTCACAAAACGTTAAAAAAAAAGAAATAAACACAGTAAAAAACCTTTTCCATCACCCAAGGAAAATTCTTTTAAATCTTGATCATGTTAAACTTTATATTGTGTAGAATACAATCAAAGTAACTGGCCACGAGTCCTTTAGTTTTTTACAAGTCTCACCATTTCTAAAAAATTGGAAGACCTGAAAATAGAAATTCATTGAAAAAAAGTTTATGAACTAAATACAAACTACTGACTTTTAATAATATTTGTATAAATTAGGGGTAATTGGCCTAAAAAATGTCCAACTCTTGAGTCAAATTTTTTTATTTTGATTCTTTATCATAATTTTATATAGAATGATCTATACTAATCTATTTAGAAAAAATTTGCTTAATAAATTCATTGATTTTTAATGAACTAATATCTATAAACACAGTTTTTACATTAAAAAAACCACATTTATTACAACTTTAAAGTTGTAGTATTTGCACTAACTGAAAGGATATCCTTGTACTCTAAATTTGCTTACAAAAAAATTACATCCTATGAAAATAACAGTACTATGAAAATAACAAGACAAAATAAAAATATTTTAATTGCAAATTGAAGCAATGGGCCAATCTAAATGAATACTAAATTGACAGGTAGCAACTAGACTGCCATCTCTAGTTGGCTGATACTTGGCAGTCCCCAGAATTTTGAAAAATAAAAGTTCTTTTTCATAAAAATCAGAGTTTCCTATTGACTCCTGACACCAAAACTTTTTAAAAAGGATGATTATTGATTCGTCTATCCCAATTCTGACTTTTGATAAAAATTTGTAGAAGAACACTGATTCAGATTCTTTTTTAATTATATCTCTATTAAACAATTTGTGACACGCAGAAAAATTTTGTATATCTTTTATTTTTTACAGCCTAATGACCATGTTGCTAATTTGCAGGAATTGAAAAAAGCAAATCAAAATTGCTATTAAAGCTGTAACTCCTGTGATACTTGCAAATACACCATTACACTGCATGAAATTAAATATTGCTAGAACATATTACAGGCAAGTAAAACATTTTGCATCAAATTTTATTTAACATTTGTAGATAGAAAAACAGTCAATTTTTTTTACATAAATTTATGATGTGCCCATTAATTCTAGTTCAACACAAATAATTTCTGTATAACAAACAAAAAGCATAATTTTTTTTAAGGAAAAGCACTTATATAATAAAGCATTAGGCAAATCTAAAATAAATCAAAACCTATAAAATAAATTTATTACCAATATAAATAAAACAGCAATATTCAAGACTAAAAATTTTAAAGCACTAACCCATTTGAGGTCTATACTCCAATACAAGTAACTACATTCAATTTAAATTTCAACTTACTTTTGGAAACAAAAAGTCATGTCTTAGTTCAATAATAATGAGAATTTATAGTATAAAAGTTTAGCTTTGGTATATTACATATTTTGGAGAAAAACTTATTTGTTTATTGTTTTGAATCTTTATTCCTTGGCATGAACTATATTTTAATCATTCCTAGAATTAGAAAAAAAGTTTTGATTTCATTGATTAAAATGCTATTATAAAAATACAAAATGAATCTTTAATTTGAGAACATTAAATAAAACTCAGCTTCGCTTTCTAGGTAATCAGTATTATTTTTACACAGATTCATGAAATTTTATAACATGAATTATGCCTTTCTTCTTCTTCATTGGCTTAACAGACCCATGGTGGGACCAAGGCCATCTGCCTACATGCAGATGAATTGTCTTTGCACCTAAGTTATTTGTCAAAAATGATTTATTGGTCTATATCAAATTTCTTAAGAACATTTATTATTAACAATAAGAAGACTTGCCCACCACAATCACACATTCTTGCTTTGGTTAGATACCTATTAGTATGTAAATATTTTTTATTTTAAATTAATTGGCAATTTTTATCATTGTTATGTCTGCATTATTAATTTGAATTGCTTTGTTGAGAGAAATAAAAGAGAATTTTATATTGCATTGAGAAAAGATTAAAATAACTCTAAACTTTAAGATTTCAATGAGGCAGTAGTAATGCATGTGTAGCGCATAATGAATTCACTGTAATGCATGTCTCATTTTCAAAAATGTCTCCATCTCAAAAACATGCTTCATTATAAAATTTAATTATACCTTGCATTAATGGTTTCACAGAATACATGACAGATGCAATTAATGTATTACATGATAT
>BPLR01006038.1:0-143333 GCA_021605095.1 Caerostris extrusa | reverse complement strand
AGTTACGTATTGCTTCATTGAAGATAGGAAAAACGTTGGCATAAGTGTATTGTGTCTAGAGGGAAATACTTGAAGGTGATGAAATAAATTTGAAGAATAAATAAAGAGTTTTTTTGAAAAATTATTCTATTATATAATATTTCTGTCAATAGTAATTCTATTTTTAAAAAGAAATCTAGATTATGGTAAGTTTTGTTCCTATTAAAAAAATAGAGACAAAAACTTTTCATAATAATTCCATAAACCATTCCATTCCATAAACTTCCAACGAAAAGACAAAAAGTCTTATTTTTATTGATCAATCGAAAGGTTCGAAAGCAAATTATTGGTTATTGACAATCAATTGTTGTTCTTTTTTGTTCGGTTTCCACACAATTCGAGAACTAAAGTAAGATACATAGTAACCAAATCTCTGCGCATGCGCCCTTGTTTCCGTGACGACATAAGCGTTGCGTTTTCAAGGACATTTTTGAGCGGGAACGTACATCAAATGAAGTGCTTCATTACTGCCTTGGAATATTGAGCTTGGGTGTTCTGCCTCTTTTCTTTAAATTTATTCTTTCCGTGAGTTTTGTGTATTTGTTTTAGGTTTCAACAAGACTAATTCAACGACTCTGTATGTATGTGAATATTGGTGTTCTAAATGAACTATTTCTTCACATTTTAAAAACATTTGTTGTTACTTTTCTCAGTTTATGTCCTGAAATATTAAGCTTGGGGCATTTGTCTTTTTTTCCTTTAAAATTTACTTTTTCCGTGAGTTTTGTGTATTTGTTTTAGGTTTCAAAAAGACTAATTCAAGTATTTACTCTGTAATATGTATGTGAATATTGGTGTTCTAAACGAACTATTTCTTCTCATTTTAAAAACATTTGTTGTTGCTTTTTCTCTTATGTCCTTATGCCCTGTTTAATATTAAGTTTCAACGACTCTGGTATTTGAATATTGGTGCTGAACTCTTCCTTCATTTTAAAATCTTAAGTTTATATCCTTTATTTAAGCTTGGGGTATCTATCCGTGAGTTTTGTGTATTTGTTTTAGGTTTCAAAAGACTAATTCAACTACTCATGTATGTGAATATTGGTGTTCTAAATGAACTATTCCTTCTCATTTTAAAGTCATTTGTTGCTACTTAATCTTTTTTCCTCTTAGTTTAATTTGAGTATTCGAATTGTTACAATGCTTTTTATGGTTACAATATTCAAAATATTTTTTTCTATATTTTATACTAAAACAAAATAGTGCAAGCGTTTTATAGTTTTAATATAAAATATGACATTGATTATTGTAGCAAAGAATATTAAAAAATAAGCATTTATCTAAAAAAATATTTAATGCTTTTGACATGTTGTTGACATTTTTTAAAGCTCTCTAACCGATTTATATTTGTTTTTACTTTATAAATTGCTTAAAAATATACTTAGTATAATATTTAATTTCTTATTCTGTTTGCCATGCATATAAGTTATATTTCTGTTACTCGTGAATTATTATTATTTTTTATTTTTATGTAGACCAGGAGAACAAGTTTTGTACTAATAACATATTTTTACCAATTTCAATCATGAATAGCAATAATGTTTATTCATTAATCAAAAATCAAAATAACATATTTGTATTTTGTTGTTTAAATTGAATAAAATTCACGTAAGTATTAAATAACATGATTAAGGTCTATATTAATATTTTTCTTTATTGTTAATTGAGAATAATTACAATTTTTTTCTTAATTATAGCTTAATTATATACATATCCTTCAAATATCCCACTTTTATTTCCATCACTTAATGTCTTCTTTTTAACTGAAGTATTATAATCGGCATCTAAAGCGTAAATTTGCTACAATAAATTCTGTCACGATTTTAAGATAAAGAACAGATATCCATCTTGGAACAGAATGAATCTTTGATAAAATAACTCATTGATAACCCAACTTCCTACCTCACTGTCTCTAGTGTTTACGTCTCTCCTATTCACTTACTTCTTCTTTCTCCCATGTTATTTTTCTTCATTCCCGGCGTTCTATTTTAGCTGATAACGGATTTACTCCAAGGCGTTGTAACTGCAACTTCAGTTCCGTCCCTGTCTTAACAGAAGGTGCGCGAAGGATTTAGAAGTCATGGCAAAGTAAGTTTTATTATTATTATTTTTTTGTTGTTGTTGGTGTTTATTGGACTGAATTTTGGGTCTACACTTAAGCACTTAATCCTTGTTGTTGATATTTCTTGAATTGGAATTTTATCTTTACATTTAAGCACCTAATTCTTAATTTATTTGCGCCAAAAAGCAGCAAACAATATTTAATCTATCACGCAAATATATTTGCTTTTATTAGAATTATTGAAACTAGATTCTTCAGCAAAAGGTGCCAATGGTTTTTCTCACGATTTTGATACCATATTTTTTTCCCAATGATTCTGATACTCATATTTTTTCTCAATGATTTTGATACCATGTTTTTCCCCCATGATTTGATATTCTATTTTTCCCAATGATTTTGATACCATTTTTATCATCCCAATGAATTTGATACCAAGTTCCCCTCCCCCTGATTTTGAAATCATATTTTTCCCAATGATTTTGATACCTTCAAGTTTTTTTCCCCAATGACTTTAATACCAAGTTTTCCTCCCATGATTTTGATACCATTTTCCCCCATAATTTTGATAACACATTTTTTCAATGTGATTTTGATACTTTTTTTTTTTTCCAATGATGATATCATATTTTATTTCCAACGTTTTTGATATTATATTTTTTATTTCCAATGATTTGATACCCCGTTTTTTACCCCCATGATTTCGATACCATATTTTTTTAAAGCAATTTTCTAAAATGGCTGAATTTACTATAAACCAAAAAGAACATCTAATCCACCACCAAATATATTTGCTTTATTAGAATTATTGAAACTAGATTCTTCAGCAAAAGGTGCCGAGTTTTTCCCCCATGATTTTGATACCATAATTGTTTAAAAAGCAATTTTCTAAAAATGTCGTTAATCTATTAAAATTTTTTGTTTCTATACGTTTTTAGCTCTTCGACCATAATAAATTAAATATAATATTACTAATTAAAATAGAAATCTTGAAATTAATAACTGTATGAAATAGAACTTAATCCTTGGCAATCGTTTTCTTTTTTGTTTCAATTTTATTGATGGAGTCGAAATTTACAAGAAATTGAACAGAAAAGATTTTTTGTATCATGAGAAATATTTATTAAATTGGATTAAACGTTTTTATAGTTTTTTTTCATTTATTAAATTTGGTTTTCTTTTGAGATTAATTTTGTTAATGTTGATGCTTATGCTAATTTGTTGATTTCAACACTTCAAACAGAGACTTTAAAAAAAAAATAATTTAATATTTTAATTTAATAATTTAATAATATTTTAAAGTTCTCTGAAAATTCCTAGTGAGTTGTTTTTTTTATATCATTTTTCCTCAAGGTAATATTTTTTATTAAATTTAAGCAAGTAATTTTTTTCTTTTAATTACTTTTCGTATCATTTTTATCAAATTCATTGTTGTTTTTTTGTTAACACAGTGATGAAAATACTCGCGATATCTTTAGTGTTCCGCACCTTGGAGTCATTATCGTTGCCTACCCGTCTCATAATAAAATTTCTTGTGAGCCTTATGGAAAGATAATGGCTTAATAGATAATGGAAAAGTGGATAAGGCTGGCATAACAGATAATGGAAAGATAAACTCTTTTTTTTTTTTTTGCATTGGAAATTATTCCTTTTCAACGGGAATTCTTTAAAATTTTAAGTGCTTATACATTCAAATACGAAATATATTTCTCCTTCGTAAGAGGGTTGGCATTGAGAACTGAAAATAATGTGAAATTTATTTTAGTCTATTAATAACATTCTTACAAAATAATGTGCATCTAATTACATATATAATTCTCGGGAGAATGTTTTCCGGGGCACCTTTTGTAAAATAAGTATTTTTTTAAAAATACAATGGAACCTCGAAAATAGAACGTCTCACCGTTTTGATTTAAAATGTCACTATAAAAAGGGCAGTCGCTTTGAATAATCTTTTACTGTGATGATTAACTAACATCAAATATATAATGAATTTATTGTTGTTTTCAAAGTATCTTATTCATGTGTGTTTTTTTTTTCCCCGCTATTTTACTCGAGGAAATTATACTTTCGTGCCTTCCAATAATATTGTAAATAACCTTTCCATAATTATAAAACCTTCCGATAATATGTGGCATGTTTGATAGGTTGAATATAAATTATTTCATTGACCTGAGTTGTTCAATTACCGAACAAGACATCTTTTCTTACTTATGTCTAAAAATAATTTTAAAGTCAAGTTCTTCAGCATTTTTGAAGTAAATATTCAGTAGCAGATACTATTTATACCGACTCCTGACTCCGATTTCTATGACGAAAAGCTTTACAGGGTGAAATTTGTATTTGACAAAAAAAAATAATAACAATGAAAAAAGGTGCGAAAAGTGAACCTTCGAAAGTGAGAAGTGAAGAAACTGTTACATACTTGTCAAAGATTATTATCGCTACTATTTTATTAAACGTTAATAAATATTTTTTTTGTTGTAGGTCTTCTTATAACATAGTAATATTTAAAATAAGTTGTGAAATATATAATAAAAAAAATATATAATAAAATGATCAAGTTAGGAAATAGAATTAGAGAATTTATATTCCATTTTATTAAAATGCAGAAAAATTCTTCCAAATTTCATCTGCATCATTCTGAAGAGATAGTCTCTCAAAAGTTTCACTGTGCCATTCTTTCCTTTTCAAATCATTTTATTTTCCTTTTTTTTTTTTTTTTTTTTTTTTTTTTTTTGAGATACTAATTACTAAGAAATTTTAATTTGTTTTAAAGTGTAAGTATTTTTTTTTGTAAGTATTTTGTCAAAATAAAATAATTCCTCTCATTTTTTTGCAATCAGAAAGAAGAATCAGATTATATTTCATTCATTTCCACTCTATTAGAGTTTCTACTCATTGACACTCTGTGAGTCTAATTAGCAAACGAGAAAAGAAACATCATATTTCTCTGGGTAAGTGTAGCGGCATGTCGGCCAATTGGCTAGTCTCTGGCCTCTCACCGCTAAACTGTAGATACCGGTCTAATTAGCTCAACATGTACATAAAATAAACGTAGAACGTCAAACCAAACTAAATCACAACTGGGCGTGTGATGTTTTTACATTATTATAAAAAGAGAGTGACACGATGATTTCTAAACTTAATTCTGGTTGTCTAAGACACATTTTTCAGGTTTTGTTCTATATCATCCCCAAATAATGAACTGTTTTGAAAAGTTTTACTCATCATAAGGAATAAAATAGCACTGTCCCCTTATTAACCATTAAATTAGTAACTTTCAAAGTTCCTAAATGTTATGAAAGAGTTCGTCGGGCCATGAAGTAGATGACTCTGCAGTGGGAAAGGAGGTGATGAGTTTCAAAATGAATCCTTCCTGACTTTTAATTTTTAAAATAAATGCAACGTAACGTTCGTATTGGCACATTGGGAACACTAATATCGAAACCCTTCTGCTGTTCTGATAATGAATTCTAGGTCACGATACAAGATTTTGAGAAGGTAATCAAAATTTTTAGTCGGAATATGGGTCGTTTCATGGAAGTTTGACTCGAAAGTGTTTAAATGTATGGGTTTAAAACCTTACTTTGAAATATTAGATGAGAGAAATTATTTTATTGGATGTTTTAAATGCAATTGGTTACCCAAATTCGAAGCTAATTTATTTTTAGCAATGTGTATCTAATGATTTCAATTTTTTTTTCCAACTAAATTTATGCAAAAAAAAAATAAAGATACGGATTTTACCTGTGCCATTTAAATATTTGCTTTTATTGTATTTTTTACTTTTTAACTGCTTATATTAAATATTTAAAGTTGCCGTTGTTCTAATGCAGCTGGCCTGTGTTCTAGAAGAAGAATATAGCGATGATCAATTTTCTACCTAACACGCATTGTATATAGTTTGAGATAATAAATGCAAATATATGTAACCTTATGAAATACTTAAAATATTCCATTTTATTTAGTAGAATGAAAAACAAAGAAAAAGAAAAGGATTAAATTTCAAAAGTGAAAAAGATTATATATATATAATACATATAGGAAAATGAAAAATACTACATATAAAAAAATTTATATATATATATAAATTTTTTTTATATGCAGTATTTTTCAGTTATATATATATAATTGTCCAAATTTATATTAAACTATTTTCATAAAAAGTTAAATCTGGTCTAACAAAATTACCTTTGTGAATTCGTTTTGGCCTTGAAAAAGTAAAAAAAAATCACAAGTATTAAACTTTTCGTGAGGAAATGGATGTTCGAATATATATATATACTCAGATATATAGTCCATGTTTAAATATATCAAATGTGGATGTTAAATAAATAAAAAAAATATATTAAAAAGCTTTAAAATGTTATTAATCTAAAAATATTGAATAAAATATTGCTGGCTTTAAAAACCTTTTGTTAATCGGCCATTTCCACAATTTGAAAATGTTCTTTTTAGAGTTGTGTTACAAATTTTTTCCATTTCTTACCGTTATTACTGTGTTATACCGTTTTACTACTGAATTTCTCTGTATTTTTATGTTAAAGGGAAATTACTTTATACGGATGTTTTCTGTATTTAACTCTTCAATCGATTTCCTGTATTGTAAAACTAACTAGGCAACTATTAACTTGCTATTTATTTTACGCAATTGTTTCTTCTTGAAATTGATTTTGATTTCACAGGTATTAGGTTTGAATCTTGGCGACGACATAGATGTTTGTTAGTGGTTCGAATCTACTTTAAACTGTAGGTTCCTGTCTGTTTAGCCCAAGTATGCATAAAATGGCCGTAGAGCGACAAACAAAACCTTGGAATAGGAAATCTTTCTTCCCATCTTTTGAATCACTAAACTTAAACCGCAAAAGAATTCATCATAATGTGATGATGGATTTGATGATGTGTACATTAAAAAGAAACTTGATATTCGCTTTCTTTGGCGTCTGCTTTACTCGAGTCAAGGCTAATAAGAGGTTGCTTAGAGATCCGAATCGGCTTTATACAACTGATTCATTCTCGTAAATTGATGAGCGGAAACGTTTTTTATTCTAATTTGTTTTCCACGGTCATTAATAAAAGAAACGGATTTTTAAAAATAATCGAAAAAGAACGTTGAGCATTAATTATGCGTCTAATTTTACCATGGATTTCGTGGAAAAGTAACATCTGTTCTAAAAGCAGAAGCGAACGAATCGATTACTTGAAGAAAAGCATTGTTTTGGTGAATTTGAGTTTGGGGGATTTCCAGTCAAAAATATCCTTACTTCTGAGCATATATGTAACAAGTAATATATAAAAAATTTTAAGTCAATTTCTGCTTTTTTTCACTCTATTGCAGAAAGTCCTTTATAAATAATTTTCATTCATTTTTAAAGTTTATCGGGTGCCATCTATTGGTAGATATATGAAACTAGACAAAACTTTTTTGCCAAAAATGTTAAGAGTTTTACAGTAAAATAAAAAAACTTTTGAAAATAAAACCAATTCATAGGTAAAATATAAACGAATTTATTTATTTTTTGGTGTGAAAATTAACATTAATATTTTAAATAATTGTATTGTATAGCATCGCAAAAACAAATCTCCCCCTTCCCTACAATTAGAAGCTTCTCTTGTTTATTGGTAATATCTTGGGTTCCATTTTTAGTGCGAATGCTCGTAAATATATTTTCTAAAAGTTCATCTAAACATTTAAATCGTTTATTTCTTTGTGTGAATTGCTGGCTTAGAGATTTTAGTTTATTACAAATATTTGTATATTTAAAAACCATTAATTGAATTTACTGGTAATATTTTTATTACACGCTTAAAAATATAAATTTCAATACTGAATAGATAAGTCAACTTGCGAATTTCCATATATTATTATCACACACATATACATTAGGAAATACATAGATACGAAGATTGTTTGCATGCGCATGGTGGTGTTCGAAACCATAGATTGCCAAATTTCTTGCCAAGCAATTGGGCAAAGTTATAATGAGAAGTATCAAATTCAATTTTTAAACACCATCCTTCTGCTCATTTGCTCTTCGAATCCAACAAAAAAAGACTTTTTGCCGACATACAAGAATTATCCTCCCCAGCCATGCTATGAGATATGCAAGCTTTCACTTCTGTATCTCTGCCCGGTTGCGAATCGAGCTACATTTTTCAAAACCCTAATGTGCTATCCAACTAATGGTTGCAACACTTCTTTGTCATAGAAGAAGACGATGCATTTGCTAAACCTTTTTTAATATTCTCTGAACCAATAGAGTCTTAAGTAAGATTCTAATACCCTGTACGACATACTTATTCAAATGAAAAGTATAAAAGTAAAATACCATGCCTGCTTTAAAATCTCTTGTCACGCTTTTTATTACAAGAATTTCCTCCTATTCCTGAATTATAGTATGTTGCAAGTATGCTCATGTTATATCTTCATATGAATTGGGAATTTGAATTTCTGATATATTAGGGAATATTAGGGAATTTGAATTTCTTCAAATTCCTTAATTCTTGAATCATGGACGAAACTGTTCAAACAAAAATCATTCTTAAATAAAACATCAGTTTCTCTGAATGTATAGAATTTTTTTTGTTCTGTAATTTATCTATTGTATCCTAAATTATTTTTGTTGAATACTGCTGTCAGTTGGTGCCTTTCAACTTGCCTATATTGTCTTCGATCTAAAAGTTATTGGGGTTTAAAATTTTACTTTGTTTATGTTGAATTTCCTTTCAAGGAAATTTGACGATTAACAATTCAGTTTAGTTTTTCTGTCGGCATTTTACATTTATCATCATTTTGAATGCCAAAATCTAGGAAGTATTGAAGTTTTCAAATTATTAACTTAGTTTCTGGTGTTAAATTGTTTTTGTAACTTTTTATTTCTTATTAATGTCTTTTGTTTTCAGTTTTGTTTTTTTTGTGAACAACTGAAAATTATTAAATGAATTATAGGAATGGCATTCATATCGCATTAAAAATATTTATAACACTTTTATTTTTTTCCGCAAAAACAATTTAACAATTTCTTCTTTTTTTTTTTGCCGATTTCCAAATTATTGTGATGTTTTATAAATTATTTCGTTTATAAAAAGATAAAGCTGAAATTTGTTTAATTTCTACCCTAATTTACAGACATTCTTCTTCATTATTGAGTGATCCCTTATGTGACTCCTTCGCGTTTGCAATTAAACAAGCCATTATATTTGGAAATGAGAAAAATTGGGACCTTCAATAAATAGTGCACAAGTCTTAAATATAAGTAAATCAAAAGTACCTTCAATAAAAAATTTAAGAACAATATAATAAATTAAAGAAATACTTAGAGAACAAAAAAAAAACCTGAGAGAAAAGCATTAATATTACTCTCTTACACTATTACCCATGGGTATCCAATGGATATTGTTTTCGGTAACGACCTGAAATGATGTCCGATCCGAAATAAAGTTATGCCAAAAGGAAACAATGTTGACAACAATGGAAGACAATGTTAAAGCTCATGATCGTGAAAGGAAAAGAATAGCCCGTTCGAAGCCTGAAACTCGTGTCCGCCAAAATGCCCTTCAACGGGAGCGTCGAGCTCTCAAGCGTCAACAGGCTATCAACCCTCACGATGACAATATTAAACACACGAAATGTGTTCAAACTCCTTCTCTTTACTGTCCCTCCTGTTCTTGTCCTCTCAAGGATACTTTTAATTCGTCCTCTTCAGTTACTCTTTCCTGCTCCCATTGCTTCTTGAACAATACTCAGCCATTTAAACGACTACTCTCATGAGAAACAGTGGCTCAAAGTCGAAGAACGTTTCTTTAAATCAAATTGCAATAATTTTTCTGTCGACTTGGATGAAGCTGACTTTTTGTAAAACGTGCAGCGATCATATTCGTAAACGCAACGTTCCAAATCTTGCAGCCAATTATGGCTTTCGATATCCTGAGCAACTCTCCTGTTTGTCTGATTTGAATGACTTGGAAGAGCGTCTCGTTGCTCTTCGTATCCCTTTCATGCAAATACGAGCTTGGTCGGGATCGTCAATAAGGTATCAAGGGATCTGTTACGAACGTTCCTAACGACTTGCACAAATCGGTCGACTGTCTTCCTCGCAATGTAAACGATTCAGCCACTATCTACGTGAAATTGAAGAAACGTCTCTCTTTCAAATCGCACTTTATGTATCAATGCATTAATCCCAATCGTGTTTACAATGCGGCTTTGTATCTAATGAACAAGCCTTTATACCAATCACAAAACGTTAATTTCGATTTGGAATGGCTCGAAAAATTTCGAACAGAATCGTTTCCTGAAGGTTCAAATGCTTTCGCTGACCTGAATCCTATCTCTTCGGAAGAGAACGATGAGTCTGATATAGACGACGATGATTATGACGACCCATTCGTAAATCCATTCGCGCTCCAGCCGAGACGGTCATTAATAAACTCAATACCAACATTGATGCTGGATTGGCATTGGCACCTGGTGAAGAGCAAATGCATTTGTCAGTATTGTTTGATGATCTTGCAGAAGAGCTCTCTTACCCAAGATTGTACTGTGGTGATATGCGTCGTTTTACGAGAAAGAAACTTCCCACCTACTCAGAGATTGTTAAATCTGAATTGAGACGTTACGATCGTCGAGGTGCTACACCTCAAAAAATTTTTGTACAGCCATCAAAAAAATTTACATAAATTCCTTTTAAGTAGTATACAAATTTGTCTTCGAAACAAAATTCCTACCGATTCCTCTTTGTCCGCGCAAGAAGTTCAAGACCAACAATGTTTACGTCAACTCTTTTACAAAAATCAGGCATACAAGTTCATGAAGACGATCAAATGCAGTTCGGCTCACTGGTAAAAAGAAAAAATCACGTGTGTGCTCAAATCCGACAATTTGGTATGCCAACACTCTTTTTGACATTGTCTGCTGTCATTTCATGTACCAATAATGCAAATACAAAAAATGCAAACACCAAAAATGCAGATACCCATGGGTAAACTGTACATCGGCATTAGACGATTACAATTTTTTTTATTATTTTTTTTTAATTCTATTTATTTCTCACATATTATATAAAACTCTTCACATTGGCAGCTAGGCCGCCTGTTCAAATTTTCCCCATGAGTAAGAAAATAATCTCATGATTAATAAATATGAGAAAATAATCTTGAAAATCGTCTCGAAATCGTTTCAATAGCCTTCTTTTATCAAATTGGCTGGTTTATTCGCGGTACACATTAAGCATAATTAGTTTCATCGGTGTACAAAATAATAATAAATAAATAAAACTAATAAATAATGTATCTTTAAACAGAATACATCACATCATTTAGTTTTTAGTTTGGTGTATTTTTATAGCAATAATTTAATATGCAATAATACTCCAATATTCTGGCTCTCGGTGCCATAGGTTTTGAGTTCGAGACTCGGCGATGCCATGGATGTTTGTAGGGGTTCGGAATCCCTTTACACCGTAGGTCCCGGTCTAATATGACGTTCGGCTGACGACCCTACCCTGTAAAGAAAACATCCCCTGTCTCGAAATCTGCCAGTAGGCAGACGATCTTTGTCCACCATGGAGCTGCTGCACCAATGAAGAAGAAAAATACTCCGATATTAAGCAGTAGAAATTTGTTTAGACAGAATTCCGGTAAATTACAATTTTGCACATAAATTTTTAAATCCAAGAACTAGCAAAAATACTAGTTTAGATTGATTTGGTTTGGTTTGGTTTGTCGCTCTGTGATCATCTTGATCACACGAGGTTAAACTAACCATGACCTACATTTTAAAGTGGATTCCGAACCACTCACAAACTTCCGTGCCCCGCCAGGATACGAACATGAAACAAGAGATATCAAAGGCCAGAGCGTTAGCCACTTGACCGCCAGACTGCACAAGTTTAGAAGCAACGTATGCAATAAAATGGTAGTTCTTTATAAAGACAACCCTTCTATTTTTCAACAATTACTTGTAAGCCTGATCATTGTTCTTACACAATTGTAAAATTTTCCACCTCTATGTTGATGAAATAAATGTGCTTTCTGACAGCAGATAATCTTTTCTTTAAGATTGGTGTACGACTGCATAGAGGTGGAGGGGTGCGATGAAGACCAACCTCCCATCCTCTTCCTCCACGGGATGTTCGGGTGCAAGGAGCAGTGGGAGGAAGTGCCGAGGAAAGTCGGGGAAGCCACCAAGAGAAAAGTACGTTGACAACCATCTTATTTATCATCAACCATCATCATATCATCAACCATCTTATTTATCATCAACCATCTTATTTATCATCAACCATCCTCATATCATCAACCGTCTTATTTATCATCAACCATCATGTCATGAACCATCTTATTGATCATCAACCATCAATATATCATTAATCATCAACCATCTAATTTATCATTAACCATTATCATATCATCAACCATGTAATTTATCATTAACCATTATCATATCATCAACCATGTAATTTATCATTAACTATCTTATTTATCATCAACCATCCTAATATCATTAACCATCTTATTTATCAATAACCATCATCATATCATCAGCCATCTTATTTATCAATAACCATCATCATATCATTAACCATCGTATTTATCAATAACCATCATCATATCATTAACCATCGTATTGATCCTTAACCATCATCATATCATCAACCCTCTTATTTATCATCAACCATCCTCATATCATTAACCATCCTCATATCATTAACCATCCTCATATAATCAACCATCTTATTTATCATTAACCATCATCATATCATCAACCCTCTTATTTATGTATTAACCATCATCATATCATCAACCCTCTTATTTATCATCAGCCATCCTCATATCATCAACCATCTTATTTATCATCAACCATCATGTCATGAACCATCTTATTTATCAACAACCATCAATATATCATTAATCATCAACATATCATCAACAAACTAATTTATCATTAACCATTATCAAATCATTAACCATCTTATTTATCATTAACCATCATATCATCAACCATCTAATTTATCATTAACTATCTTATTTATCATCAGACAACTTATTTATCAATAACTATCATCATATCATCAGCCATCTTATTTATCAATAACCATCATCATATCATTACCATCGTATTGATCCTTAACCATCATCATATCATCAACCATCCTCATATCATTAACCATCCTCATATCATCAACCATCTTATTTATCATTAACCATCATCACATCATCAACCCTCTTATTTATCATCAACCATCTTATTTATCATCAACCATCATGTCATAAACCATCTTATTTATCATCAACCATCTTATTATCATCAACCATCATGTCATCAACCATCTTATTTATCATCAACCATCAATATATCATTAATCATCAACATAGCATCAACCATCTAATTTATCGTTAACCATTATCAAATCATCAACCATCTTATTTATCATTAACCATCATGTCATCAATCATCTAATTTATCATTAACTATATTTATCATCAGCCATCTTATTTATCAATAACCATCATCATATCATCAGCCATCTTATTTATCAATAACCATCATCATATCATTAACCATCGTATTTATCAATAACCATCATCATATCATTAACCATCGTATTGTTCATCAACCATCATCATATCATCAACCCTCTTATTTATCATCAATCCTCATATCAATCCATCTTATTTATCATTAACCATCATCATATCATCAGCCATCTTATTTATCAATAACCATCATCATATCATCAACCATCCAGCCATCTTATTATATCATCATAACCATCATATCAACCATCCTCATATCATCAACCTCTTATTTATCATCAACCATCCTCATTATCCTCATTAACCCATCTTATTTATCATTAACTATCATCATACCAACCCATCTATTTATCATTAACCATCATCATATCATCAACCATCTTATTTATCATCACCATCATTATATCATCATCTTATTTATCATCAACCATCCTCATATCATTAACCATCTTATTTATCATTAACCATCATCACATTAACTATTAACCATCGTATTGATCCTTAACCATCATCATATCATCAACCCTCTTATTTATCAGTAACCATCTTATCATCAACCCTCTTATCTTCATTTATCATAGATGAAGTGTCGTTAACAAGCCCATCGGCTTCAGTGTTGTTGTCAAAAATGTTGTATATATCTAGAACTTTTTGAATTATTTACCATGGGAACTCTTTACCATTCCACTTAACTGTAGTCGTACTTCGGTGTAAGAATTTTTTCTCTGGACTTTAGAGCCTTGTTGTTGGTAGTTATCCGTGGTGGACGCGGGTTTATATATTATAATGACGATATGATATAAAAAAACAAGCTTTTCTTTCTAATGCAGCTGGCAAACACTTAGACAGTTTGGTAAAAAAAAAAAGTATTATAAAAATAAAAATTTTAAGTCAATTCCTAATTTTTTTCACTCTATTACAGAAAGTCTTTTATAAATAATTTTCATTCTTTTTTTTATTTAAGTTTATCTGGCGCCATCTATTAGTAGGTATATGCGACTTAAATCTAAAAAAAAAAAAAAAAAACTAAATTTAATTACCGAATTAATATTTGAAAAATTGTATTAACTGTATCAACTCTATCAAGTGTCATCCACTGCAAGTTAAAAAATGTATTTGAACTATGGATGAATAAAAAGTATTTTAACAACTTTAAACAACGCTTAAAGATACAAATTTTGATAGCAAATTTAAAAGTGTTATCCGAAAATAAAATGCGCAATCATAAATCATTCTATCATCATTCTACAAAGACGTTTTGAATATTTATAAAAGTTTCCGAACTTCTTTGTGATCAAAGGAGACTTCTTTTTCTGTTATTGTATAAGGCTCCTTATAAACTGATTGCAATACATCATGAGAATGTGAAAGTTATCATTATTACATTTCTCTTTGGAGTATGTTTTAATACTCCTAAGTATTTTCTCTTCAGAGAAAGCGGTTCACTAGCAATGCAGATGACATTATTTCTCTTCATGGATTGAAAACTTATGCACTGCAGGTGGCATCATATACCATGCAAAATTTTTAATCGATGTCATATATATTTGATACAGCGTAGAAGAATGGTACAAAATCATTTCATCAGAAGTTCACTCGCGTTACTAAACCAGAAATTGGTTTGGTTTATCGCTCTACAGTCATCTTGTGCACACGAGGGCTAAACAGATTGGGACCTACAGTTTAAAGACCATTCCGAAGCACTACAAACATCCATGGTATCGCCGGGACTCGAACTCGAAACTTGTGGTACCGGGCGCCAGAACGCTAGCCACTTGGCCATCAGGCCCCAAGGTTTAATATGACTGTAGAGCATTGGGCTTAGGGGTGACAACGCTACCCCGTAAAAAAGAAAAGGAAAATGAAAATACTACATCGCACTATTTGAATCTGTAGCACAGTGCGACCACCTATCGCATGGAATATTGGTTATGAATTCAAACGCATTCAAATACAGCGGTGTAGTATAGGAAAGGTAATTTTGGAAGGAATTTAATTACAATAAAAAATAACTTTCATTTGTAATAATTGAAGTTTTAAATGACATAATATCAAACAAAATTCCATAATAAATATTGAATTTTTTTTTTTTCAAATTGCTTTGCGCCATATGTCTGGTTGTCCCCCTCTTACAAGTAATGGAATCCTCCATTTCCGACACACAATCGTCCGTTTCCTTGTAAAACAAAATAATTATCATATTTTTAAAATTTCTTTCAGGTGTACGCGATCGACGCTCGCAACCACGGTGCCAGCGAATGGACGGACGACTTTGACTTCGACATGAACGTGGATGACCTTTTTCATTTTATGGACACCATAGGCGCACAGAAAGCCACCATCGTGGGCCACAGCATGGGTGGAATCACCGCCATCAAGGCTGCTCTCAGAGAGGTGAGAATTTTTATATTGCCAGCTAAATTTGATTTATTTTCAATTCCTTCTATTAGCTCACACTCTCCTATATATATCTTGTCCAAATTTACAATCGCTCATAAAACACTTTTATTCATCCACTCAGTTCAAATACATTTTTTTTGAACTTGTAGTGGATGACACTGGATGTTAATACAGTTTTTTCAAACATTAATTCAGTAATTAAATGTAATTAATCTATTTCAGTTTTTTTTTTTTTTTAGATTTGTTGCCTATATCTACCAATAGATGGTAGAAAATTTCAACTTTATTTATAAAGGACTTTCTGCAATAGAGTGAAAAAAGGTAGGAATTGACTTAAAATTTTTTTTATATTACTTGTTCAGTATATAGAGGGTGATTATAATTAAAATCCCACTTTCAGAATGCTGTAAAACAAATAATATATATAAAAAAAAAAAATTTTTTTTTAAGTCAATTCTTACTTTTTTTTTCACTATATTGCAGAAAGTCCTTTATTTGGAGTTTTCCTCTTACATCTGGTGCCATCTATTGGTAGATACATGCAACTTAAATCTAAAAAATATAATTAATTAATTAAATTTAATTACTGAATGAATATTTGTAAAAACTGTGTAACATCAAGTGTTCATCCACTACAAAAAAAAATGTATTTGAACTTGAGTGGATGAATAAAAAGTATTTTATGAACGATTGAAAATTTGAACAAGATATATATAGAGAGAGAAACTAATGAAGAACTAATGTAAACTAATAGTAGGAATTTAAAAATAACCACTCGTCACAATGACTTCAAATTTTAACTGAAGTTACTTAAAGAAGAGGCATCAAGGTAAAGCATCCAAAAGTTCCATCGATTTTTCCCATCCAATTGAGTATGACCTTGCTGTGGGGGGATGGGCTTTCCATTAACAGTGTCACAACTGTTGAATGACATGGATGTCCTTTTTTCTGTCAAAAACCCGAAAACAATCAAGCACATTGAACATTACAGTTGGTTTAATGTGCAACTCATGCCAAATACTTTGTAATTTCGATTCAAAATATCACTGGCAGCCCAAAATGACTTTCTTTATGCCGCTTACAGTGCCATCTATTAATACTCTTTGGAACCCTTTTTTGATGCCGTACTGTTTTCCTTTTAAGTATTCGAACTCATCGTGAAGAGTGGTTCTTTTTTAACAGCCTTTTTAAGTGGGACTTTAATTATAATCGCCCTGTATAATTCTCATAGCTCATATAGTTACTTCTAAAAGAATGGGGTTTTTTATTGACCATGAATATTAAAAGCTAAATTAAATTTTCTTTTTCATCCCTGATTACTCCACTTTTCATATTCTACAAAGATTTCTCGAATCTTTAATGTTCTTGTTTTAACCCAAAATTCGTTTCCAAGGTAAAGTCATCATTAACCAGAATCGATTTGCATTATCATAGAGGAAATCTTGTTTACCTTAACCGACGTTGGATTTTGGATCAATTTGGAACGAGCATCCTTAGAGATAAATGGTTTATCTATGGTTTCCCTATGGTTTAAAATTGGATATCGTGCGAATTTGAAATTTTTTACTGAACTCACATACTTCTGAAAAACAAAATGGCTTTTTTTATTTACCATGATTATTAAAAGCTAAAATAAATTTTCTTTTTTTCACCCTGATTACTCCACTTTTCATATTCTACAAGGTTTCCTCGAATCTTTAATGTTCTTGTTTTAATTCGTTTCCAAGGTAAAGGCATCATTACTAGAATCGATTTGCATTTCCATGGAGGAAATCTTGCTTACCTCTTCGCCTTTTCTAACCAATTACAGGGTCTGTCCATAAAGTAACAAGACTAGCTTTGTAGTTCTTTTTGAACTCAACGAGATTCAAAAGATTCGAGATTCAGTCCGGAGATGATGACCTTGGATGTTTCCGAACTTACAGAGCTTATCTCATCACTACCGAACCCCAGAGTTTCGCCTGCTGTGATTTACTGTGATTGCATTTCACTTTGTTTATCTTTGAAATGATTTAAAATTGGACACGGGGAGAATTTGAAAGCTTTGATGAAATTGTATAAAACACCAAAGGAATGTTTGCAACTGATGCTTCCTTAGGTTTTTAGAGAAGACTGTAGGTATTTCTCCAGTTCGCGAGTGTTTGTTTTGGTTTAAGGTTCACTGAAGTTCGTGACGCAACTGAATCCTGGAATCCTCTGAGCTGTCGGCAACTTTTCATCATCATCATAACTGGTTCGACAGCCCGTTGTGGGCCTTTGGCCTTTTTTAAAAGATCCAGCCAGGCTGTTCTCCTCTTGGCCGTGGACCTCCAGTTTTTTATCTTAATAACATTAAAATCATAGTCTAAACAATCGACCCATTTCTTTTTCGGTCTTCCCCCTGGGTCGTTGTCCAAAAGGTATTACACTGAAGACCTTCAAAGCAGCTCTATCACTTTCCATTCTCATGAGATGACCGTCCCATCTCATTCTGTTCTGTTTAACAAATTTTAGAATGTCAATATCACTAAAAAGTTTGTAAAGTTTAAAATTGTATCTTCGCCAATTTCCATCGCCAATGATACCACCAAAAATAGTTCGTCGCCAACTTTTAAAATCGATAAAAATGTGGAGGAAAAAAGAAAAAAATCATTCAGATTATTGAGCAGACCATCGACAAAATGTTCAAATTATATCTACAAATTACCAACACTGAGTCTGTGCAACCAATGATATAAATACCACCCCAAACGATCACTCCAACAGCGGCAAATCTGACGCTTTCATGCGCAAATCCAAGAGTATTCCGTGTACCAGGTCTACCTTCTTTCCAGAAGAGAATCCGCCTATTACCAGGCTACACACTAAAGCGGAACTTGTCCGTAAAAAGCATGTTACTCCACTCATCTCGCTCCCATCTGAGATACTCCTGTGTCCAACTTCTGCCGGTAGCACGGTGGCCTGTGTCAGCGACACAGGCCACCGTGTCATTATATAGAAAGACAAAATATAGAAATTTTGAAAAGACATTATATAGAAATTTTGGCGGAAGGATCTTGGCATGAAAGAAGTTGTACCGAAATGGTTCTTACTGTTCTGGCACCAGAACAAAGAGCTCCATCAAGCATGGTGTTCTCCATGAAGCAGTGTTTTGGTTAAAAAACGGATTGCAACACTGAAACGTCCTCCCTATTCGCCTCATTTAGCACCTCGTGACTTTTTCCTTTCTTCAAAAATAAACTATGCGCTAAAAGAAACGCATTTTAAACAAATCACAGCTATTAAACTAATTATCACAAAAAACTACAATATTCATTTGACCAATTGAAAATAACAATGCGTTGATGTGTGAATGCATTTGAAGGAAACAAACAATATATTTGCCATAAATTTTAAATAAATATCCTTTTTTTTGAGCCAGTTGGGTTACATTAGAGACTGACCTTGCATTTTTCTGTCTACAAATTTATTGTGGGATCCAGCCTTGCATGGATACTAAACATTCGTAACAACTTGTAAGGTGGCGATCCAAACTCTCAAAGTTTGAAATTCCAACACATTGTTCTATAAGCCCCTCCAGTATTACATGTTCCTTTCGATATTAAAAAGAAAACACGAATTTAAAGACAATGCCCACACCCAAAACTCCTACCAAGTGGGGTTTCTTTGTTTGGTTTCGGGTACTGTTCAGTTTTAATGGTTCATGAATTCGTTAATCTTGCTGGACACTTTAAAATGAATGATAATGCCACTTCGTCATGTCAAAGTTGTTTCTCAACATACTGGCAATGAGGAAAGTGTGCCACCCATAAGTACTTTCAAGAGTAGTACTTGGCATTTGCATAGCATAATTTAAAACCACACACATATGCATATATATTCCAACCAAGCACTTAAACAGCAGGTAAAAGATATTATATTGCTCTTTCCGCTACACAAATGTATGACTTTGCAGGCGATATAGTAAGTGAAATCAAATGAAGAATCGTTCAAAACTGAAGTGGGCGTTGTGTAAATTTTAGCCAAGTTTTCAAATATTTTCTTCTAAGGACAATAGTTTCAAAATCCTATTTCAGAATGTATAACTATTCTTACACAGTCAAGCCTGTTTTTTATGAACGATTTTTTGTACTGTACATAAAAATTCCGCCAAATGCATAATATTAATAAAAATTCATTGAAGAATGTAATTCAAAAAGAAAAAAACAACAGATGGCTGTTAAAATGACATGGAAATTAAAAAAATATCCAACACATAGCCCACCTGATAGTATTCATCCCATTACCATGAATGTTATTAGACACAAGGTAGTGTTACATCGTGGATTTTTGATTGACATATTTTCTATGGGGCACTTTTTTTATGTGGTCCCTATATACTGCACAACTTTTTAAAAATGTGTTGCAAACAACAATAATGTGTAGCTACTTATGAAGTTTCAAGATTTTTGTTATGCAATTTCTTTGATGCAGTCTTATATCCTGCATAAAAACAGGTTTGACTGTATTAATATAACCTTTCTAAAGCAGGGTGGAAGGAAATATTAATCACACTTTTCGTCAAATATTAATCACACTTTTCGTCAGATGGTGAACATGGTGAACACAATATCATGGACAAACCTTCTCATCTTCGTCTAATGAATACGGAAGCAGCCTACCAACGATAGGTGACGAGTCATTGCCATCCTCAAGGGTTTTTTGGACTAACTGCCGATAGAGAAGAAAATCTGAAAAACTCCCTATTGAACTGATTCTGATGCGTGATACTTGCATGTGCTGTAGCAGCGATTACAACGGATTCGAACCTGAACCTGAACAAGTAAAGACACTAACACGAATCGATCCCACTGGGCCACGAATTGGGTTCCAATTCTAATTCTGAGAAATATGGGCCAACCTCAGAAAGACTAACTAATGTGGACATACTCCAACAATAATAATACTAATACTAATAAGGATAAATGTTTAAACAAAATCATGAAACAAAACAAATCTGAAAACTATTTTTGAGGAAAGTAAAACCTGTTTATTTTTATGAGTTGTTAAAACCTGTTTCTTTTTGCTTTTTATAATGAGCATCCACGAAGTCAATTCTCTGCCTTCTTTGAACTGTTTATACCACTTGTAAACATTTCTTTTCCGATATAGGAATGCTCACCGAAGGCCTTCTGTAACATTCTATACGTTTCCGCAAACAAAATTGAATGCAAGTTCTTTTGCTCAATGAATTCAGACATTTCAAAAATCGCTGGAATCAATTTTAGCTTCTCACAAAGCCAACTCAAAGCGTGATTAACTCTAATGAATATTTTGACGTCAAATTTCACACAGATGTCAAGGACAGTATCAGCAACCTAAAAAAAAAAATTGAAATTTCATAAGTACTGGAAATTTTAAACTGAAAATTGATCTTTCTTTTGGACATAGTAGTCTTAACACATTTAAAAATGTCAATGATTTTCATTTTTAAAATATTAATTTCATTTAATTTTCTTTTAAATTTTTTTAAAAAAAAGGGATGATGGGAATATTTTTGTATAGGTCGTCATATATTTTTTATTTTTTTTCTTCATAGCGTTTGTTACAACACCTGTTTCTTTTCCTATTTCGTTGTTTCTCAAATCCTTTGTAAAAGTAAATGACATGCAATCACGATTTGCTATTTTTTTCTACTTTCATTTTACATTATTCTATTGTATGTGGTAATACATCCTTTCAGTGTTTCCCATTGAAGTAATGTACTTAAGAACAATAATGAAATGCAAAAACAAAAATGATGTGACAGATAGTTTTCTCCCTTTAAGACATAATCTTCCGTTGTTGAGAGGAGGTGAAAGAAAATTTGTCGTATTGTACTGGCTGAATTATGAATTTTTTTTTTTTTTTTTTTTTTTTTTTTGAGTATGTGATTAAAAAGCCCCATTATATATGGAAATGAGTAAAATTGCAAGATATCACACAAGCTTTCAGTAAATCAAAAATAGTGTATGAATACAACAGTGAATTTAAAAAGAATATACACAAGTAATATATAAGAAAGTTTTTTAAAGTCAATTCCTACTTTTTTTTCACTCTATTGTAGAAAAGTCCTTTACAAATAATATTCATTCATTTTTTTAAGTTTATCTGGCGCCATCTATTGGTAGATATATGCAACTTAAATCTAAAAAAAACTAAAATTAATGAATTAAATTTAATGAATGAATTAATATTTGGAAAACTGTATTAACATCAAGTGTCATCCACTACGAATTCAAAAATGTATTTGAACTTGAGTGGATGAATAAAAAGTATTTTATGAAGGATTGAAAATTTGAACAAGATATATATAGGGAGAGGGTGAACGAATAGAAGGAATTGAAAATAGTAAGAATCCAATATAATAAATAAATAATAAGTAATAATCCAATATAATTATTAAATAATTAATTAATAAACAATTTATAAATAATTGAATAATTAATTTTTTTATAATTTAATAATATAACTTATGGAAATTCAAGAAATATTTGGTTTTTATTAAAAAATGTGTAAAATATACTTTGCAAGTTGAGATGAGATGCGTTATCGTTAATTATAAAATTTCATAAAAATCTTATAATTAACTTATAACAGAATTATAATTAAAGTCTGTTATAAGTTAATTATAAGATTTCCTCATGTTTTAAATAACTACATAGCTATATGATGGTCTTTAGACTTAGTGCAGTAAATAAATCTTAACATCGGCCTTTATACTATCTTCGCAGAGTTTGGCATGTTGTACATTATACATTTTGTAGCAATAATACTTCTTTTTATTACATATGCAAATTTTTTTTTAATTAATTTTAAAAAACATTAACTGTATGTTTAGACCAACAACATTCAATGTTGGTGTCTTTTGGTGATGTGAAATTCTCACATGAAATTTCTTTTGCCCAGTTATATATACCCTTATGGCACCGACGGCAACCCTTATGGCAATCCACTTGATCGTAGAACGTTGTGGGGAAAGTGTTACTCGCATCCATAGCGCATTTTCAAGCTACACGTGCCCCCTGGGTAGTGCTAAATGAGTAACAGCGGTGCAGCTCTTGCTTATGGAATAAAGATTAACTGTCTCTGTATTGCCAGCTGCATTAGAACAACAACATATACACTTGTTGAAACATAAGATTTAAAACTTAATGCGAATAAAACGGTATGCAAAAACTTTTAACAAGTTAAATACTCTTCAGTCTTTTTGACGTTGGAAATATTTGACAAAATAATCAACATTTCAGTTAATCTTGCCATGATAGTAATAGATTCTCCTTTTGTCTCTACAAATTTCATTTGTCTTTGTTATGTGTGCAGAGTAATTTTGAAGATGGAAATTTTTCAACATGAAACCATAAATCTAACCACATTATTATTTTGTAATTACATAAATTTAGCCGATAAAATTTAAAAATATACGCTAAGGTCTGATTTAAGGTCTAATCTGCTGTTCTGTATCTGAGTACTAAGCAATGAACCAATGTAGAAAAAAGGGGCTTTAATGGCCTAGTGCTCTGGCACTCAGTGCATCTGGTTCGAGTCTCGGCAGAGTACTAAACCAATACAAACATCCAGTACCATGGATGTTTGTATTGATTCGGTATCCAGGTAATTCGGTAAGCCGTAGGTCCTGATCTCATATGACAGTAGAGCGCCACGCTGCCAAGTCAGATATCTACCTACGAGTGCTTCATCACAACAGAAGCTGTCCGCTTTCCCTTCAACCATGAGTCCATACGGTGGGCTTGGTTTAGTTGTTTACCAAGTGGCTTTGGTTTGGTTTGTCGCTCTACGGTCATCTTTATGCTAAACAGACCGGGACCTATAGTTTAACGTGGATTCCGAACCACTCACAAACATCCATGCCACCGCCAGGATTCGAACCTAAAGCCTGTGGAAACCAACGGCCAGAGCTCAAGCCAATTGGCCACCAGGCCGCTTTATCAAGTGGAATAAGAAACAACAGCAACATGTCGAAAAAGAATTTTTTTCAAAAATGAATTTTTTAATGATGTTTAAGCTCAGAATATGAAATCTAATATAATTTGTTTAAAAATAATTTGATATGCTATGCATTCTGAGATAGGTATGAATTCTGTTTCAATTGTTTTTCAGCCTGAAAGAATAGAGAAGTTCGCCGCCGAAGACATCGGGGTGCGAAAAGTGTCCCAAGAAATCCTGAACACGATCCAGGCGTACGTGAGTCTGGCCCAGCAGGCGCTGGAGCACATGCCGGACAGCGTGGACGACGAGGATGAAGCCAAGAAGTTCATCTTCCAGTACGTGTTCCAGAATTTGCCGCCAGAAGTTGTAAGTATCCGGCTTTAAGAAACACCATGGCTATTACTCTGAACAAGTGCAAGCGAGTTCAGGTAATGGGGTGAGCCTAGCTCACTGAGACAATTTATCTCAATGTGTATCTGACGATTACTTTGGCTTAAATATTATTGATCTTACATTAACTAAGACGAACTGGCGCAGAGGTAAAGGTTCGGATCTTTGACTGTGAGGTTGAGGGTTCAAATCGAACTCAGTTCCTTTTCGCATTTTCTATTGCTACGTTGTGCTTTTTTAAATTTACTCATAACTTTCCGACTAGTAATTAAGTTAGGTTTTTATCGTACGCTTTTTTTTACCTATTTTTGGTAAGGAAAATAAAAGGATTAGAAATAAAAAATATAAAAATAAAAAATAAAAATTATAAAATCGAAAATGAAATAAAAATTATAAAATGAAAATGCAAATAAAAATTATAAAAAATAAAAAGAATCACGGTTCTGAGATCGGCCTTTTTTGTGAGGACATGTATTCATATTTTACCTTTCAGATCACTCATTGGCTCCCACCGTTCAGCATAATCCCTTGTGGGTTGGTAAACAAAAAAAAAAGTTTGTTTAAGTTTTTCAATATGTTTACGGCATCGACAACGGATCCCTAATTGTACCGAATTTAAAACTTAACTTTTAACTTCTTTTTATTTTGTATTTTACTTTTTTTCAATAGTATCTTTAAATTTTGAGTACCACTTTAATTTGAATTTTTAGCAACTTTTATCTTTTATCTACTAACATTAATTAAGCAGAAACCCATTATAATTCAAAGCATATTTATGAATTAAGATGAGGAGGTTTAAGGGGTTTTTCCCCCTGTTGGTACTCCGTAAACGGTACGCCAGTTGCCAGTAAGTATCCGGCTATCAATCAGTACCAGTATCTAGTCTTATTGATGTAAGACTAGATACTGGTACTAGAAGATTTATTGAAATATTGATTCAATATTTGTTGTTTATTAGACATGCGCATGATTCGAGAGAATCTATTGCCCAAAGTGAATCATGCAAATATTTCTCCTTCGTTTTGCAACCGGATCCGATGTCATATGCTGAAGGCATATAATGGGTCGTGACGTCGAGCATGGATGTATGAATTGATATGCAAATAAAGTATGCTTAGCTCGATGGTCGGCTGGCTGCATGCAAAATGATTTGGTCATAATTAAGTTAAAAAACCAAAAGTATGGTTTTTGTAAAGTGTTACATTTCAACCTTAATAACTTACTATTAATATTAATTATATAACTATTATTAATTATAATTATTAATAAAATTTACTTTCTTAAATTTAATTAAAAATAGTGATTATTGCTTCTGCTATACTCTACTCCGCGGCACTTGCCTAAATTTTTCGACAGAATAGGCCAACCGGAAAGATATCATCTATGGTATGCACAACGCCTGCTTCGTTACTAGTCGTCACTGCATTATTCATTATAGGGAAGGTCCGTGCCATTCGGTTATTAAAATGGGGAAAAAAACATTGCCATTTGCAAAAACAGATAAAGACAAACACACAGCAAAACCAACAGACAAAACAAACTCATCATTAGGGGTTTAATGCTATCGCTGAATTTACTCTGACTGCAAATAAACAATTCGAAACACTGTAGAAAAAAAATATTATGAAATCCTTTTAACACGCTTTTATTAGTTTCACCTGTATTTTTGTTTGTTTGCTTGTAACTGACTCTTTGGGCTCGATTTTGCCCTACTTTAAGCGATCAGATTTCATTTTTAAGCGTTGTAGACTTATCAAGGACACTAAAATAGTTTGATAAGTTTATTATCTCATCACGATTAGGATCGCCAGGATAAGTGATTTTATATTTTAACTTATGAAGAGCAATTTAACCCATGTAGAATGAAAGTACCCAAGACATTCAAACCTACGTGGGACAGCGGCACAACGCGCCTGACTACGGATCAGGAGATTCCTTGTTCGAATCCTGGCTGGCTCGCCCTATTCGCATTGAGTCTTTGTTTTACTCACAATTAAATTATTGTAAGAACTATAGTTATAGCCCTCCGTACCGGGACCTCATTTAAATATTATAGTTTAAAAACACGCTTTTAGAGTTAATCAAACTAGAAAGTAAAAATAAATTAATAGTTTAAAAACACTAAAAAGCCGCTTTTAGAGTGAATCAAACTAAAAAGTAAAAAATAACTGTTAACATAAGAATAAAATGACTGACGAGAAAATGAATGCCACTGTGCTCGATATCAATCGTTATAATTTTTCACTAGTTTCATTCCGAAATGCAGAGTTAGTTTTAAAATGTCATACAAAGCACCCCACGCTTTTAGAACAATGAAATTAATTTTCTCGTCAGTCATTTTATTCTTATGTTAACAATTATTTTTTACTTTTTAGTTTATCTCTAAAAGCGTGTTTTTTTTTAAACTATAATTATTTTTTTTTATGTTTCATTAACTCTAAAAGCGTGTTTTTTAGTTTTTTTAAACTATAATTTATTTTTTTTACTTTTTAGTGTGATTAACTCTAAAAGCGTGTTTTTTAGTTTTTTAAACTATAGTTTATTTTTTTTTACTTTTTAGTTTGATTAACTCTAAAAGCGTGTTTTTTAGTGTTTTTAAACTATAATATTTGAATGAGGTCCCTGTACGGAGGACTGGAACTATAGTTCTTACAATAATTTAATTGTGAGTAAAACAAAGGCTAAATGCGAATAATTTTTTATAGCTTTTAGCTAGAGAAACCAGGAGGGCTATGGGGTTTATACTCATAGATATGCCAATTATGAAGTGTCCGAAAATTTTTTTAGTTAGTATTAGAGTTTTTGCATACCGTACTTTAAAATACTGTTTTTTTTCCTCCCTAGTGCGCATGCTCATAGGAAATTGCGCATGCGTATCTGAAAATAATGTTTCCTATGAGCATGCGCGCTAGGGAGGAAAAAATACAGTATTTTAAAGTACGGTATGCAAAAAAACTCTCTATTATTGTTTCAAAGAACTTAATTATTCTGTTATTGTAGATTTATATGGAGATCCTTGGCCGCGTAGCGGCACTAGCTCCTTCATTGTTAAATGTTGAAACATGGCTGTGGTCTCATGTCCTTTGACTTAATAAGAAAAAAGGATAATTAAATGCCCTTTAAACTTAATTATTCTGTAAAAGTCTTATTCAATCTTTTTATTTAAACATTGATTAATATTTGTTGTTTATTAGACATGCACATGATGCGATAGAAAAGGCCTATCTGAAAAGATATCATCTATGGTATGCACAACTCCTGCTTCGTTACTAGTCTTCACTGCATTATTCATTATAGGAATTTCGTGCCATTCGGTTATTAACATGGGGAAAAAAATCAATGTCATTTACAAAAGACAAAGTTAAGTATCGAGCTATCAGAAGACAAAACAAACTCTTATATCATTTGGGGTTTTGATGTTATGATTGAATTTGAACTACCTACAAATAAACAATTCGAAACAATCCGGGAAAAAAATATTATGAAATCCATTATTTTTAAAAAAAAATTTTAAGGAATTTTATATACCTTTTAGCTAGATAAAGCAGGGTGCTTATAGTGTTTATAGGTATGCCAATTATGAAAAAGTGTCCGAAAAGTGTTTCTTAGTTAGTGTTATTGTTTCAAAGAGCTTAGTTATTCTGGAAAAGTCTTATTAAATCTGTCAATGTTTGAGTCAATATTGATGTTAATATCTGTTGTTTATTAGACATGCACATAATTCGACAGAAATGGCCAACCAGTAAAGATATCATCTACGACATGCACGACGCTTGTTTCATTGTCAGTTTTCACTGCGTTATTCATTCTGTTGGGCCAATTGGTTATTAACATTGAAAAAATCAATGCCGTTTGAAATTTGCTTAATGTCTTTTAGAATTCCAGAAACACCCATCTCTGATTGTTTTCAAAATGCGTATCTCAAATTCTAAGGCAAGCAATGTTTGCCATAGATTCCTTTTCTTATATTACGCACTTTCCCATTCTTAAACTACATTCATTCCTGTTTGATATATTACATAAATTCCCGTTTCTACAAAATTAAATCATTCCTGCTTTATATGCATATTATATTCAACTGGTTACTAACATGGGAAAAAAATTCGATGTCATTTGCAAGTTGTTTATTGTCTATAGAATGCCAGAAACACCTATCTCTGATTGTTTTTAAAATGTTTATCACAAATTCCTAGACAAGCAATATTTTTCATACATAGCTGTTTTTATATTACGTATGTTTTCGTTCCTATACTACATTAATTCCCTTTTTTTATACTACATTCATTCTTGCTTTATATCTTATTACATTCATATTTTATATCATTATACGTTCATTCCCGTTTTATATAAAATTAAATCATTCCTGTTTTATATAAAAATAAATTATTCCTGTTTTTAAATTATATTCATTCCTTTTTTATATTATATTCATTCTTGTTTTATAATGTATTACATTCATTCCTTTTTTATATTATGTTCATTCTTGTTTTTATATTGTATTACATTCATTCCTATTTTATTTTTATGCATTACCTACATTCCTGTTTTATATTATATTAATTTCAATCCTGTTTCATTTTATACAATATGCATTCCTATTATATTTTATTCAACATGCTTTACAGATTTTTTTTTTTGTACTATATACTTTCTTATACAAGCCATGTTTCTGTTTCGATTACATAAAGCTTCTGTATTGTAAGTACTTAACATTTTCGCAATTATATGTCCATATCCACTTTTCTATATAGGCCATGTTTGGGTGCGCAGAAGAGCTACCTCCCGTGGTGCACCTGGTAACACTTTTTAGTGGCTAAAAGATCTGTAACTTGGCATTATTGTTAGATGAATGAATTCTGTTTCAGCATGTTTTGGTGTAATTGCTGTAATTGTTCATAATCTGCCATTGGAAATAAAAAAATATATATAGGCTTTGTTTTTGTTTCGAAGACATAAACTTTCTGTATTTCAAACTGCTCACCACATGTACTTGCAGCAAAAACTGGGCAAGAAGTTCGACAAGAACGACCCGAGCACCATCAACAAGAGCGTCCGGCTGAGGCGCACCGAAGACGGGAGGTTCGGCTACATGTACAACGCACAAGTCCTGGGCAGAGCCGTGGGCGACGCTGACAGAATCATGAGCGAGCCCCAGGGCGTCTACGAAGGCCCCGCCTGCTTCATCTACGGGAAGATCTCGCCTTTCCTCATCAACCAGGAAGAAGAAAACATCAAGAAGTATTTCCCCAACGCCGAACTGGTGGGCATTGAAAACGCCACCCACAGTGTCCACAACGACAACCCCGAGGAATACCTGGACGCCCTCTTGAAGTTTCTACAGAACGCAGACTAGCACTTCTTTTTTAGGTGTCTCTAAAGCAATGCATCACACATTTTGTAATTTTTCTATTCCCAAATGCATGTTTTTCAGTAAAAATAAACCTTTTTGACACATTTAAAAATTATATCATTTTATTAAAATTGTATTACAATTTTTTTGAATAAAAATCTTAATGCATCGTCGGCATTATTCATTATAGTAGAATTTTTTAAAAATATTTTCTGTATTCATATACACCCAATTTCAAGTCAGTTCAGTAACTTCCTTAAAATTTACTGATTTTCATCAATACTTATAGAGGCAGATTTTTGGTATTTGATTATAATTAAAGTCTCACTTTCAAATTGCTGTGAAACAAGTAATACAAAAAGAAATTTTATAGTAAATTTCTACTTTTTTTTTTACTATATTACTGAAAAGCCCTTTACAAATAAAATTGAAATTTTGCTTTTACATCCGGCGCCATCTATTATTAGATACATGCAACTTAAATGTGAAAAAAACTAAAATTAATTCATTAAATTTAATTAAGGAATTAATATTTGAAAAAACTGTATTAACATCCAATGTTCATCCACTATAAGTTCAAAAAATGTATTTGAACTTGAGGGGATGAATAAAAAGTATTTTATGAAGGATTCAAAATTTGAACAAGATATATATATAGGGAAAGTGTGAGCTAATAGAAGGAATTGAAAAAAGAAACACTAGCCACAATGAGTTCAAATTTGAAATGAAGATACTTGAAGGAGCGGGAAACGGTATGGCATCAGAAAAAGTTCCACCGATTTTTCCTATCCAATTTGGTATAACCTTGCCGTGGTGGATGGGCTTTCCACTAACAGTGTCACAACTGTTGAATGACTCGGAAGTCATTTTTTCCGTCAAAAAAGAGAAACAATGAAGCACATTGAACACTACAGTTTGTTTAATGTGCAATTCATGCCAAATATGTTGTCCTTTCGATTCAAAATATCATTGGCAGCCGAATTCACTTTCTTTATGCCGCTTACAGCGCTATCTATCAATACACTTTGGAACTTTTTAGGGTGCCATACCGTTTCTCTCTTCTTCAAGAATCTTCAGTTCAAATTTGAACTCATTGTGGCTAGTGATTCATTTTTTACAAGATTTTGAAAGTTGGAATTTAATTATAATCACTCTATCATATATATATATATATATATATATATTCTCTTATTAAAAGTTTTTTAAAAACAAAATAAATTGAAATTTTATTTTTCCAGACAGTTATGCTATTGGTAAAACTTTAGTTATGAACTTCGTTAATAAAAAAAATTTTTTAACGTTATTTTAATTGCTTCGTTGGAAGATCAAATAGTTTTACGTTTTACGCATCAATTTATTTTTACTTCAATCAATTGTTTTCAAATTTTTTAATCAAATCAAATCTTACATCAAATTTTTTGACACTCATTTTAAAAACTGCTATTTTGAAAATAAAATTCAAAAATTCTGATTGAATCTCAAAATACTGTAGTTTCAAAGTGAAAATGCACGAGCTTGCCAAGTTTGAAATGTATATATATATATATATATATATTTGAAAATCACAGACAATTTTAATCACATAACAAAAATATAATGGCGTTCGCTATAAAAAAAAAAAAAAAAAACCCCTGATAAAATACGTTAACATTCTCACTCCATCAAAAGAAAGATACATATAAAAATGAAAATAAAATATTTAAATACCAAAACCTTTTTTAATCTGTGGCAAAATTTGATAAACATCAAGGAAATAATAAGCTGCTATATGGAGAACGATTACAAAAGGCACATATTTATAAAACACATGAATTGCAGGTGTAAAACATATTCTAGACATGGAAACACTATACGCAAACAATAATGCCATCAGACCTCTCCAAAAAGAATTCCTCTAAGGGATTTCATCTTTATCCCTATCTCAGAGAAATTGTCTCTCTCACCAATAATAGTTTTGCTGTCGGGGCAAAACACGTAACCTTTTGTGCAAACCTCACCATTAAAGAAAAAAAAAAGGTTCCGTTCTCTCTACATTGAAGTCTTCAATTCTCATTGACAATAGCAGATATTGGGTATCATGTTGGTATAATGAGGAAATTAGTGAATGTCTGTGAGACTTGCACAATTACAAATGGAATATGAACTACAAAGTTCCATTGTGATTAGTGATAGATCACGAGCTGAGAAATGTCTACTCCGATGAGAGAGGGAAACTGACCCCGCTCTTTACAGATTTTGTTAAAGGGAGTATTTTGGAGAAGAAAGGAGAGAGTTCTGCGACGAGTCGACAAAGAGTGTTGTTTTTCCCTTTTCTGAAGTGACTGAATAGGTCGGAATTCATTTCCAAAATGAGCTCCTTGTAGTTTCGTGTATCACGCTTTGCTTTTATATCTACTATTAATGTAACATCCTGGAGAATTTTTAATTAAATTAGTTTACAAATAATTAAATAATAGTTAAATAATTAGATACGAATAATAAATAATAGTTAAATAATTATTCTACGAATAATTAAATAATAGTTAAATAAGCTTGCGAATAATTAATTTAATTTTTTAGATTCTTAAAAATTAGAGAGAAGTTTCGTAATATATTGTAAAAAATTTATAAAAATTTATTTTATACTAACGAATCTTTCTCAAATATTTATATTGTTAATACACTACTTGCATATATTTACTATATGCACTCATGTATACATTACTATTTTTTTTAGTTTCATTTCACTATCTTTTAATATAACGTAAATAAAAGATGGATAATGATAATGTACCACATATTTTTTTGCTATTATTTATCTCACAAAAGGTTTTGAAATTCTGTGTCCTGTTAGTTTTCAATCGGATCCTGAAATACAAAGTGATTATAATTTAAGTTCCACTTTTAAAATGCTGTAAAAAAGAACCACTACTCACAATGAGTTGAACTTTGAACTGCAGATACTTGAAGAAAGGGGAAACGGTACGATATCAAAAAAAAGAAATCCACAAATTTTTCAGAACCAATTTGGTGATCTTGCCATGAAGGATGGGATTTCCACTAACAGTGTTACAACTGTTAAATGACTTGGAAGTCATTTTTTTCCGTCAAAAAACCGAAACGATCAAGCACATTGAACGCTACAGTTGGCTTAATGTGCAACTCAGGCCAAAAACGTTGTCATTTTGATTCAATATATGACTGGCAGCCGAATTCGCCTTCTTTTGCCGCTTACAGGGCTATTTATTATTACACTTGGGAACTTTTTTTGGTTCGTTTGAACCGTTTCCCCCTTCTTCAATTATCTTCAGTTCAAATTTGAACTCATTGTGACGAGTGTTTCTTTTTTTTTTTTTTCAGCATTTTGAAAGTGGGACTTTAATTATAATCACCCTGTATTAATTCAAATCAAATTAATTTCAATTAATAGTTTTTAAGAGTGTAAAACCGATACCGATACCATGTAATTGAGGATTTTAAAACATTTTAGTGATTTTGAGACAAGTAAATAATATCGCAAATCTTTACTAGAGAAAAACTAAGTCCTGCACAGCTTACAAGAAATTGTTGTGTGCATTTACTGATTTATATGTCAAAGGAATGATTGATTTAATTCCCCCCTTTTACTTGAATTGGAAGTAGAGCCCATAATAGCATGTCTCCAGCATCCCAGTGATCTGCTTAGAGAATCCATAAAAGTGAGCATCAGAAGCCAGACTAGAAATACCGTTAATGCAATAATCACTCGCTCTCGTTGAAAATCAAAGCTAGTGCTCTGGGCCACTATAATGGAAGCAATTCTCCTAAAAAGATTCCACGAATGAGGTATATTTCTGCTTTGATTTATTCATTTGATTTGATTTGTTGTGTATTAGTATTTTTTTCCAGCTTAATATGTATTCTAAGCAGGGCCGGATTTAGATGAAAAGAGGCCCTGGGCTATTCCACTTATGAGGCCTTTCGCCTCCCATTTTTAAGCTTGCAAATTACACGAGAGATAATAAAATACATCATTAATGTGATATATATCAATATGTTAAATGAAACATGTTGTGATGGGTACTAATCTTTACAAAAAATGTGTCACCGATAATAAATAAAAAAAAAAAAGTCGAGAACGCTTATTTGGACATTTATTCTCAGCACCCTATAGAGTACTCGTAACAATAACTAATCAAACCTAACACACAACATTTACAAAGAAACAAAATTCAAATACATTTTTATGTTTGTTTATGAATCATATGTGTAGAATTTTTTTCCTTATTTTCGATTCACTGTTTTAGTGTTTACTGTTTTTAGAAAAGTGTCATTCTAATTTTGCTAACAATTTGAATGTAGGCCCCTCTTAATTTTGAGGCCTTAGGCTGAAGCCTAGTTAGCCTATAGGAAAATCCGGCCCTGATTCTAATCATATTTCATGATGTTTCTTTTTATTTATTTATCGAAAAGTGATAAAGGACAAATTGATGATTAAGTAAAAAGTATTTTTCAAAAAATGTAAAATATTTTCAATATATTTAACTTATTAATTACATGATTATTTATTAATTTATTACACTTTATTAATTTTCAATAGATTTTTTTTTTTATTAATTTGGGTTTTAATTAGTGTATGTGATATTAACTGAAGTGTATTTCTATCAATTTTTCATATTTATTTCCCATATTATTTTCTAACATTAAATTTTTATTTAAGTTTAAATAAAAATTGCTGAAACAGTTTCAAAAAAAATAAATACTCATTATTTTGTTATTGAATAACAATTTGATATTATTTATCTACTCCAATAAACATATAATTTATAATGTTTTGACATTTGACAGCAATACCTACGAAAAAAAAAAAAAAAAAAAACTCACATAGAAAGACACATTTAAAATTTTTAAAATGTGAATATTCGTACATTAATTTAACTTCAGATCACACAGTCAGGTGATAGTGCCATCTATCGGAAAATTTATAAAGGAAAACGATTCGTATCAATTAGAAGATTTAAAAAAAATGTATAAAAAAACAAATTCCTGCTATGTCAAAAATGATCTGAAAAAATATTCAACAATAAAATGTTAATTTTTAATAGGATTTTAACTTTTAAATTCAATATTTTATATTCAATAGTTTCAGATTTTTTTTTTTTTTTTTGTATGTATAAATATACACCTGGAAAAATAAAATCGCTTCGTTTGTGAATGAGTGCAACGCATACCACTAACAAATTTGACCATTAGCTGATCTGCCCGCTAGCTTCCATAGGCAAATGGAAAACTGCATGGTTTTGTTACACTGTACTAAATGTGTTAATCGTCTCAATCAGTACAAAATGTCTAGTCATTTTTTTTAAATGCTGAATTCTTCATTTTGGATAGTGAAATACTGAAGTTTTTCTATTTAGTTGCAAATTTTATTTCTCATTTTCATAATTTGGCTTGACAGCTTAGAATCACATTCAATCATTTAGCTTTATGTCTGAAGTACATTTTAAAACAGGTAAGAATCAACCTACTTTTCATTCATAAATGCTAATATGATTTCATGTTTGATAGATATTGAAAATATGAATATTTTAATAATTTATAACTTAGCATTAGCTGTTTTTGAACTACGACATATTTTTATCAGAGCTTCTATAAAGTCAGAAGAAAAAAATGGAGCACATCAAAAGTTCTTTCGTATCAATTTAACTCGTGTAATTTTTTATTTATTCCTTTTGATACAAAAAAAAAATAGAGAGGTTTATATATAAATTATAAATTCACCACTTCTCGTTATCTTTTATTATTGTATTGATTATTTGCTTCAATAAAAATAAATTGTAAGAATAAATATAACTGTATTAATGCTTTTCTTTATTATAAATATTTTTTTATTAAATCTTCTAATTTTAGTTTATTTACTTTATTTCTGGATGATGTAAGTTTCTGAAAATTCTTTCCGCAAATAAATTATTCCGTGTCAGAGTTGTTCCACGATAGTGTAACAAGTGTAGTGTATATTTTTCCAAGTCTGACTTGGAGAGTAGTGTAGCAACTCTAGTGTATCTTCGTGATTTTCCCATACTGTCGTGGATATCCTCAGCAGGTAAAATTATAGGTTACCTTTAAAATAATGTTCAAAAACTTCCCGTAATTATTGGGGTTGTTTTGATTGGAAGTTGACATTAAAACTTAAAAAATAGTGATTATGCCAGCAAAAATTTTTTTTTTAAAAATACAATAATAAGTTCTATTTTTCTTTTTGTACAGGTTCGTTTAAAGCTTCGTAAGCTTTGTACAACTTCTTTAGGCCACCTTAGAGGAAAAACATTTAATCTACTGGCCAAATATGTAATATACTTTAATGATAGTGATTAGATGAAAATACTTGTAAGCAATGTAAACTCATGTTTGTGAAAATTGCAACACCATGAAGGACTTACGCGAGTGAGCTGAAATTTTCAAGAAATGCAAATTAGCGCATGATATGCAAATGATTAGAATTTCAAATCCGTAGCGCATGCGTATACAGAGCAGCGCCCTCTGAACGGCGGATGGATCCGAATAAATAGACGGCTATAGCGAGGTGTGTATGGTTATCGGTGGTTATCTGCTAGTGGCAAACGTTAGCTCAATCGTTACTTATGCCTCTTCGACGAAAGAGAGCGAGATTTGAACAACTTACAGAGTTTGAACGGGAGAGAATCATAGGCCTTCGTGAAGCTGGATTGTCTTATCGTGCAGTAGCCGCTCGTGTGCAGCGTAACAGCAGCACAGTGATGCGTCTTTGGAAGCAGTGGACAGACGAGTGTCGGACAACTCGGAAATCCGGGAGTGGACCCCGAAATGCGACGTCATCTCGCGATGATAGACACCTGGTCCGCATGGCGCTGACCGACCGTACAGCTCCCTCTAGACAATTGCAGCACAGTGGTCAATAGCTACAGATGTTTCATTGTGTGCTTCATCAATTCGTAGACGTCTGCTGCAGCGTGGACTGCGCGCAAGGACTCCTTTATACAGGATCCCTCTCACGCTAAACCATCGCCGTCTGCGGCTACAATGGGCCTCTCAGCACAGAGACTGGCATGTTGATTGGCAGCATGTCGTGCTTTCCGACGAATCCCGCTTTAATTTGTGGTACCATGATGGCCGCATTCGTGTCAGACGCTATGCCGGTGAACGCCACCTTCCGGAGTGCATTATAGAACGCCACAGTGGACTAACACCCGGAGTTATGGTCTGGGATGCCATAGCATATCATGGACGATCTCAATTGCTAAGAATTGTGGGCAATCTGAACAGCAACCGGTACATCAGTGAAGTTCTACAGCCTCAAGCTGTTCCCTTCCCTCAAAGCTCGCCAGGCGCTGTATTTCAACAGGACAATGCCCGCCCTCATATCGCTAGGACTGTTTAATCCTTCTTTGCAACGCGGCAGGTACAGCTTCTTCCTTGGCCTGCGTATTCCCCGGATATGTCGCCGATTGAACATGTGTGGGATTTCGTTGGTCGGCGTCTCGCTCGTGATCCTCGTCCTGTTGCTTCTGCAGACGAACTTTGGGTGCGCATACAAACAATATGGAATGCTCTTCCTCAGGCAGACATTTAAAATTTGTTTGACTTCATGCCACGTCGTGTAGCAGCAGTTATTGCGGCGCGTGGTGGCTACATAAAATATTGATTCCGATCTCTTGTTATTGTTTGTTTGTTTTGAACATTTAATCATTTATTTGTACCACTACCACTCAACTAATAACAGTATTAAATTTCATTCAATTATGACCATTCCTTCATGGTGTTGCAATTTTCGCAAACATGAGTTTATAATTTGCGAAAAAAACAACATGATATCTAATCACAAATTTTGTAAAGTAAAAAAATAAACTTTTAATCACAGAAATGAAAAAAAAAAAAATTTAAAGTGGTAATTTAAAAGATAATTTACTAAGTTATAAACTTTCCAAATATATTTTAATATAATAAGGAAATAATAAATTAAATTAAATAAATTCACTAGAGTCCTAATACTTTAAACATGTTTACGATTTTATGTTGCAAGATATTACAGTCTTGATTTAGAGCTTTAAAAATTGAGAAATATGTTTTAGTGACTTTGAAAAAAAAAAAAAAAATAGTAATGTTTTATGTTTAAAAAAGTGTAGATTATTTACTTTAAAATATTAATCTATTATTATTATTAATATAAAAGATTATCTTAGAATTATGGAGTTCAACAATTTCATACTTAAGCTCAATTTAAATTATGGCCTATTTATATTACATTCATTGAATTAATTATCTCTTAATATACTTTTCTTATCAATTGCACTTTGAATTTAGAAAAGATTTCAGAAATACTTAAAATGATAAGATTTCAGAAATATTTAAAAAGATAATAAAATGATAAAAGGAATCAATTTTGTCAGAAATAGACAAAATTGGTTAATCTTATCATTGTAACTTTTTCTTCATTTATTTTGTAATTTCATGAAGAAAGAACATTAGTCAGAAAAATGCATATATTTAAAAAAAAAAAAAAAATCTCGGAAAGGAAATTATTTTAAATAATGGACATTTGTAGAAAATAATTTGTAATTTCTGTCGGCATTGAATACAAAAGTATTATTTATTTTCCATATTGAATGTTTTTTAAATAATTTTCAAATTAAATTATTTATCAACACAAAATAATATCAGAAAAGAAAAAGTCATGGGGAAAAGGACTTATATCAGACAGCTCACAGTGTTATAAGTGGTCCCTAGGTACTGATGCCTCCCACTGATACTTAATTTCGGTGATTGATCTAGAACCGGTGCTTTCGGCACAGTGTTTCTCATAGCAATCAGTCACTGAAAATGATTCTTATGATTGCAATCATTCCCTGAAAATAATTGGTATAATTGCAATCATTCACTGAAAATCATTCTTATGAGTGCAATATTTCACTGAAAAGAATTCTTATAACAATTCTTATCATTCACTTATTAAAAATTTTTATTTCTAATGATACTTTCCCAAGTGATTGGTGGCTTAAAAAGTAATTTGCTGCTCCAAGCTATGATTTTGAAACTTCTTAACTATTTCATTTCCCTGCTTTATGTACCAAATTCGTTATTTCCCCAAATAACAAAATAAAGAATTTCTTGTCTTAATTCTTATTCAATTCCTTCTATTAGCTCAAACTCTCCCTATATATATATCTTGTTCAAATTTTCAATCGTTCATAAAATACTTTTTATTTATCCACTCAAGTTCAAATACATTTTTTTGGAACTTGTAGTGGATGACACTGGATGTGAATGCAGTTTTTTCAAATATTCATTCAGTAATTAAATTTAATTAATTAATTTTAGTTTTTTTTTTTTTTAGATTTAAGTTGCATATATCTACCAATAGATGGAGCCAGATAAACTTAAAAAAATGAATGAAAATTATTTATAAAGGACTTTCTGCAATAGAGTGAAAAAAAAAAAGTAAGAATTGACTTTAAAAAAAATTATTTTTATATTACTTGTTTTAAATTCAACTAAGCGTAGTTCAAAAGGTGATTATAGATTATGCATAAATTTGTACAGACCAAATAGATCCAATTCGACTTCAGTATCAAAATGAATAATTAAAATATTACAATAATCGTATTTTATCATTATTAAAATTATGTTATTCTTATTCAACAGACACTTACAAAATATTACAATAACCGTATTTTATAATAAATTTATGCAATTCTTATTCAACAATTATATACTTGTGCTTAATTCAAATTATGTTTTTTGTACAATTATATCTTCTAAATTAATAATAAGTGTATTCTTTTTGTGCTCTACTGTACTTTAGATTTTAGAAATAATATTTCTTACTGTTATCTGTTTGTTCCTGAATTTTATTTATTTATTTATTTTTTTTGTTTGGTTCAAAGTCATGTGCATTTTTTGGTATTTTTAACTTTTGGATAGCTTATCAAACTCACGTGCTAATTTCATTTGCAGGTGACTAACTAAACGATCAACAAACAATGTACTTCGTATATTGCAGTTTCGTGTTCTCTTATTACAAGCACACTACTGTTAATCACTGAATGATTTTCTGGAAAAGTTTTTCCGTCCAAACATTTTCAAATTATGACAAGGTAAGAAAAATAATTTTTTTTTAAAAATTTTATAACATCTGAAAAAAATACATAAATGAAGCCTGGATTTATTAAGTGACCGATAAGTAAATAATTTGAAGGGCTAATAGAATTTGAAAATAATAATTTCATTTTGGGAGTCATTTTGGAATAATTCTGTTAATTATATTATTCCAATTATTTCTTTTTAAAAAATTACGTGTTTGTATATTTGTAAACCAAAACAAATTTGTATATCCTAAAAAGTTCATTCAATTTTAAGTTTTAAATATTTTTGTTTTCAATATATAATTTTTTTAAATTGATAATTTATTTATATTGGAACTGATAAATTTTTTTAAATAAATTATTCAGACTCTTTATTTTATGAAATAATTTGATTTATCATTTTTCTCCAAACCGTTTGTTCATAATATTCTAGTTTGTATTTTTATATTTTTTTTTCTGTCTTTCCATAGCTTATGTCATGCTTAGCTTTAATAGCTTATGTTTGTTAGTGTGCGGTATTGATGTTTGTTATCACTTAATGCGTGTAGTATTATACTTATTAACATTACACGTATGTTAAAGACATAAATAAAATCTACTCAATTGGAGAAGATAATTTTATTTGCATGTCAATTTTTTTATGTGGCCCTGAAATTAATGTAAGAAAGAATATAATAAATCAAATAAAGATTAAATGACTATTTACTAAGTAAATTTTAACTAATTTAATGACACATAATTAATTTAACGAAATTTTGTTAAAGTCAATTAAATGAATCTAAATCTATAGCACATGTTGTATCTTACCGTAACTTTCGCTGTGGGCTATATGTACTTACCATAATTTTGGCCGAGGGTCATATGCATTCATAATGACTAAAAAAAAGTAAATTGAAAATTATTTAATGCACACAAGCACATACACACACGGCAGTATATACACTCATGCCCATAAATTAAGGATAATAAAGTTCAGGCAAAGAAAGAAACAGCAGCAAATCAAATTCGACTTATTTGTAAAGTCTATTTATCAAAAAAGGTAAAGAGCAAAAAAGATGCTATATGTTTGACATAATTAATAAAAATTGCGATTTTTACTCCCTGAGCAAATTTAAAAAAAGAACCTATTTACAAAAAACAGTATAACATGGTTAGTATGATGGTTAATATGGAGTGTGTCTCCCGGACGATGCAATACAGGCCTTACAACGCCTAGGCATGCTGAGTATCAAATTATCAATCTGATCTTGGGGAATATTACACCAATCATCAAGCAATGCCCTCCGAAGTTCCGGTTGACAGGTGGGAGGGGGTTGACGGGCTACAATTCGTCGGCCAAGCATATCCCACTTTTTGCTCTATTGGATTCAAGTCTGGTGAGTATGCTGGACAATCCATACGGGTGATATCCTCCAAATGAAGGTATTCGTCTACAATGTTTGCTCGGTGAGGACGGGCGTTGTCATCCATAAACAGAAATTCAGTACCCATGGCGCCCCGAAACCAACGTACATGTTGTTCCAGAATGACATCCCGATAGATGTGGCCTGTCATCGTTACACTCTGAACATGCAGGTCAATTCTGGAACCAAGAATAATTCCTCCCCAAACGAGCCATCCTGCACCAACGTAACGGTGTCGTTCAATGGTGTTCTCTTGGTGGTAACGGGTACCTAGCGCTCTCCATATGAAAGTCCGTCGAGAATCCACAGACCGGTCCACAATGCATGCTCTCTACTCCAGGTTAATCGCAGACGACAGTGAGTTGCAGTAAGTGGAACACATCTGACAGGCCTACGAGCATATAGATCAATGTGCCCTAAGCGTCTGTACACGGTCTGCCTTGAAGCTGTCGTACCGGTAGCTGAAGAGATCTGACGAGACAGGTCTGATGCTGTGCTCCGTCTGTTTCTTTTGGCAGTAACTGCTAATTACCGGTTCTCATTCGGCGTTGTAACTCGGGGGCGATCTGTGCTGTAACATCTACTCACATTACCATCATCTTGGAATCGTTGCCAAAGCCTGGAGATGACACTCTGGGCGATTCCAAGTTCCTCGGATACTTCCAGCTGGGTACGTCCACATTTCAGTCGTCCGATAATTCTACCACGTAAAAAATCATCCAAATGCTTCCTTTGTGCCATAACTATGCGGTTATTGCACTGAAAGGTTTTTAAAGCGCTTGTGAACAATTTTCTTCTTTGCCACCATTCCTTATATACCCCTCTCTTACACTCTTGTCATTGTGACGTACTATCCGCGCCATCTGGCGGTTTCCTGTAATTTGCATATTCTTCTTCAAGATGTGTGTGATAATTCTACAGGTCAAATTTTTATTTTAGAGTTCAATTTCTGTGTGATTCTGAATTATCCTAATTTATGGACATGAGTGTATATGCGTGTGTGTGATTTTCAATTTAGTTCCTACAGCTTATGCGCATATGGGATCTTTAATAATTTCTTTCTTTAAATAAAAGTGCGAATATGTGGCATTTCAGGGTTTATGCATTACAAACAGTATAATGGTTCTGTTATACAATTTGCGTATGTCAAACACCTGCAATAGCTTTTGACATGGTTTTGTGTTCTTTATATTATGTGATTTCTCATTATACTATATAAATAGTTATTTATTATTTATAAATAAATATACATATTTATAAACAATAAATAAAAATTAATATAATATAATGAGAGAACACATTAATTAATGTGTTAAATTATATTCATTTTAGAATTTTTTTTTTTATAATTATTTCGATTTTTGTAATAACCAAGTATAAAAAAAAAAAATTAGACAAAAAAAAATTTTTTATCGAAACTTTTGATAATAAAAGTAATGTTTGTTCATACTATAAATTTAAGTTGATCGAACAAACTTGTGAATTTTAATGTATCACCTAGCAATAACTAGATCTACTTTGTTTAGCGGAATTTAATAGAAAATAAATTGTTTTTGACAATAGCTTGTTTGTTGACAATTGTTTTTGACAATGGTTGAGTATTGGTTGGTCGCATATAGTTCTCGAATCGTGATCAGTAAATCCTTGCTCAAAATTCAATAACTAGAGAGAAAGATTTTTATCACTATATCAACTGAAACTGAGAACAATAAGTCATTTCTTCATGTTATAAAACTTATGATTAATTTTTATTTTATTTTCAGGTTTCCCGTGCAGTTGGCTTTCAATTTCGTACGACCTGAGGTATGCGTGGAACGTAAGGCACCCATCATATTCCTCCATGGCCTGACAGCCTCCAAGGAATCCTGGAACAATATTCCACAAATTGTTGCCAATGCAACCAACAGAAAAGTTGGTACCAGACTTTCTTAGTTTGTTTTAAAAGGTTAAATTTACTTTTTAAATGAAATGCAATTTTTACTATTATTGTATCGTGATGTATCAATTGATTCTTTTATTTAACATGATATAATATTGGTGTAATGTATTAATTTGGTGTAATATATTAATACTAATGATTATTCAAGCTGCATATTAATATTATCAATATATATTATATTAATATTATTAATTATTTAAGCTCATTTATTTAACGCAAAAATGTCTCAAATATTTTGGTTTATAAACTAAAACCAATTTATAATTTGAAAGCACTTAAATGAACATAACAAATTTATTACTTAATACAAATTTTTATTAATTTTAAATTATTATATAAATATATACCATGCAAATTTATAATTTGAACTACTCCATAAAAATTTTTGGACAGATTTAACATAGCAGAAATTAAAATTTCAAAACTTTTTTTCTTCTAATGCAGTTGGCAAATAGACCGGGATCTTCACCATAAGGGCTGCACTGATGTTACTCACTTTGCATTACCCAGGGAGAGCGTGTAACTTGATGGTAAGCCACGGAGTAACAATGCCCCCGCAGCACTCTACGATCCTATTAGGACCGGGACCTACGGCTTAAAGTGGATTCCGAACCACTACAAACACCCATGGCAAAGCCGGGATTTGAACCCGATACCTGTGGGTACCGAACGCCAGAGCGCTAGCCATTCGGCCATCAGGCCCAATTTCAAAACTAGTACTGCTTAATTATCGTGAAAACACTATTTTTTATACGAATTTAATTACATAGCAATTCTTCGTGCACTATAATTATTAAAAGAAGACAAAAAGAATTTTTAAAATAAAATTTTTCAACTAAGCGATATTCATGAGTTTTGTCTCAAAAAATATTTTTAAAAATCATTTGTACGCGTTTTTAATTTTTAAATGACAAAACGAAAAAATAATAATGTAAGTTCTAAGCTGTTATTTGGATGAGCTTAGAACTTAGAACTTAGAACTGCATTACAACTTCGTGAGTTTGACGAAAAAAATGTAAAAAAATAATATAGATTAAACTTACAAGAAAATTATAGTAATAATTTTTTAAAAAAAAAATTAAATTAGTTACACTAAATAAATTAATAAATTCACTAATTAAATTATTTACATCACATAGAAATTTTGTTGCAGGCTTACGTAATAGATGCCAGAAATCATGGAGACAGTCCGTGGGGTGATTTCTATGATGACAGCAGTTTGGACGACCTCTTGTATTTCATGGACGCCATCAATGCTGCCAGAGTCATCGTCGTCGGTCACAGCATGGGAGGCTTGACTGCCATCAAAGCTGCGCTGAAATGGGTAAAAATTCATCCAGAAAGGCTCGAAAATTAAATTTATTTAATTAATAATAATTTAAAAATATCAGTAGTTCATAAAATAAAAAATATGTGCCTAATCTATTCATTTCAAAACTTCAATCCAACAACTACAGATGGACATTTATTTAATTACTGCTGTAATAATAAGCATTTTTAAAACAAAAGACAATTCTTTAATATATGTTTATAAAGAGCATTGCTGTTGTTAATTATCCCACTTGGTAGACATCTAGGCCAAGCCCACTAACCCATACGGACTCATAATTGAAGAGAAAGGGGACAGCTTCTGTTGTGATGGAGGACCCGTATGTAGAAGTCTGACTTGACTGCGTGACGCTGACTTTTCTACAGGATAGGGTGGTCATCCCTACTCTCTCCAGTCATATGAGACAGGGACCTACGGCTTAAAGTGGATTCCACTACAAGCATCCATGGCAATGCCGGGACTCTAACCCAAAACTTGTAGCCAGCCACTCGGCCATTCAGGCCCATAAAGAGTAATAATAATACCAGTTTCTTCTTTAAATGACCTTAAATGTAATTACTTCTGTAGTTTCTTGACTTCGAAAAATTTTATCCAATATCAATTAATTTCGTGCATGAAGATATTGCTTTATAATAATTACAGAAAATGGTAATTTTTTAATTGTTCCTAAATTTCGTAAGAATTTAAGATCCAGATTGTCATAAATTGAATTCTTGCTCTTATCAAAAGCAAATTGAGAATCATTAAGAAATACAACGCCGAGAGTTTTCGCTACTTCTGGAATTATATTACATTAAGGAAATATAACTATTGAACACATTATAAAAAGTATGCACAATTTTGTTGACAATAAATATAGGTTGAATTACTAATTAATTTTGGTAAATTTCTTTATGATGAACTAAATGTATGCAGACATATTTAGAGCATACTACAATCATTAAGTTGTCATTCATTAGTAGTAGATGCGATAGTAATAACGTACTTAAATCTATTGGAATTTTTCTCATTTTGATCATAAATTGAAAATAAAAATATTAGCAACACTGATTAAAGGAATGGTTCAGAATTTAAGCGAATTGGTCCTTTGAAAAAGTCTTAAAAGTAAATCTTAATGACTCTAATAATAACAAATAAAAAATTGAGTTACATTAATACAGATTTGCTGCAGCTTAGTTAAAATGAGAATTACTTTCAACACTGGCATTAAAATATATATATTCTTATATCCATTTACAAAATTGTAATAATTAGATAGTGTAAATTATTAAATTAGAATAATTTTAATGACTTGTATTTAAATTCATTTTGATTTTGAAAATTTAAAAAAAAAATGTAACATTTCTTCAAATATTTATTAGAATTTTTAAATAATTTTAAAAAAAATATTTAAAACGATTTATCAGAATTGAAGATTTAAAATTCTCATTCTCGTCTTTAAATCAAACACGAATTCGATGGAAACATTTTTTTATTAAAAAAAACCCAACATTTTAATGACAAAAAAAAATTAATATCTTGTTCTAATAACATGCCAGTTTTCACATATTTACTTGAGTCATACCATTGATCAACACATAAAATAAAATAATTTTAAATTTTAGCTTATTCTGAAAAGTTATAGCAAGCATGAGCAAAACAAGAAGGGGTACAAAGCGATTTGAAAATGTCAATATTATTTGATCACTTAAATATTTTTTTTTTCAAGCCATAAGTTTGTTTTTGCCTACTTTTTCACTTAGCCTGAAAGATTCGAGAAGATAGTCGTAGAGGACGCCAGCGTTAAAAAAGCTTCTCAACAAATAATCGAAGTCATGAGGCACAAGATAGCCATGTCAGAAATCGCCATCGAAGAAATGCCAGTTGGACTGAATGAGGCAAACGCCAGAAAGTTCATCATGGAGTTTGTGATGAATTCTTTACCTTCAGAAATGGTAAGTTTCGTCTTTTTTACTAAGGAGATGGTATAGGCCTGATGCTCGGTACCAAATGTTTCGGGTTCGAATCCCGGCGGTGCCATGAATGCTTATAGTGGTTTTGAAATCCACTTTAAGCCTGCAGGTCCCATTCAAATACGAACGTTTGGCGTAGGGCTGACAACCATGCTAGTAAAGAGTAAACATCTTCTGTCTCGCCAATGAAGAAGACGAACTATTTAATAGAATAACTATAAAATACCAATTTTTCATTCACTTTACACCGTAGAGCGTCACAAAGCCCAATTAGACTTCTTCTCACCCACATCATTCCCAAACTGTAAAGGGGCAACTCAGCTCTAGGCACAGTGATGTGGTGTACTAGTAGTAGTAAGGGGATGGTATACAATAAATTTTGTTTAACTTTTGTTATATAAATGTGAAATTTTGTACAATGATGCAATATACTAATATGATTAAATAATAAAGAATAAATTATTTATTTTAATGAAAAAATTTTTGAGAAATAATTAAATGATTTTTTTTTTTAAATTAAAAAGTTACTAAACGTCTAAATTTTTTTTTTTATATATTTTCCAATTTTTGCATTTTTTTTTCTTAAAATTATCTCAAAAAATAATGTGTATTCATTTTTTAATTAGATTGAATGTCATTTTTTAAAACTATTTTCATTGCGTGAAACCTAGTTTTCAAACAAATTTCTAACTTTCGTTAAGTTTTATTTCACATTTTAACATGTTACATGCAATACATTTTCATTTCGAAATTATCCATAGATGGTGACATATTTCATCTATAAGGTTTGGTACTGTTCTATTTTATCAAGCTCATTTTTCGTACAAGCATTCTCTCGTAGCACTATTTGAAGAACTTGGGCGATATTAGTGTCACAAGTGGCAGTTTTTGGCCGTCCAGAACGTTCATCGTCACCTAAGCTGGTACGACCACATTTAAATTCATCCATCCAAAATTTAACGGTCGTAAATGAATGGCGCAGATTCCACATACACAGCATCCAACTCGTCTTTGATTTATGTTGGTGAATTGCCCTTCAAAAACAAGTAATATATATAAAAAAAAATTTTTTTAAGTCAATTCCTACTTTTTTATTACTATATAGCAGAAAGTCCTTTATAAATAATTTTCATTCATTTTTTTTTTTAAGTTTATCTGGTGCCATCTATTGGTAGATATATGCAACTTAAATCTAAAAAAAAAAAAACTAAAATTAATGAATTAAATTTAATTACTGAATTATTATTTACAATAACCGTATTAACATCAAGTGTCATCCACTACAAGTTCAAAAAAAAATGTATTTGGGGTTGAGTGGAGGAATAAAAAATCTTTTATGAACGATTGTAAATTTGAACAAGATATATATAGGGAGAGATGAAGGAGCTAATAGAAGGAATTGAGTAAATAATTAATGACAGCGCGATACTTAATTTTTCCATTTTCACAAAAAAAAAACACCGACAATAACTAACTCAAACAATTGTCAAACAACAACTAAGCGAGCAAAATGGCTGAAATTTAGGCGAGTAACCATCAGTGCACGAGCAAACACGCCCCATCTCTTTTGTTGTTGAGTGCTGCCATCTACAAGTTCAGGTTGGAAACTTTCAGGCTATCCTCGTATTTGTTTTCAGTAAATGCTACGAAATCGACCAAAGTTTTAAAATACAAACATCTAATATTCTTATACCAAAATTGATTCATAACTTATTTTTATGATTCACATATTATCTTATTTTTATTGAAGAAGTTTTGAAATATTTCTTTTCTATTATTGGTGAGAATTAATAAAAGTTCAGAGTAGAAATCCCGATAATATAAAGTTTTTACATCCTCAAATTTACGCATAGAAATTAAATTTATTAATCAGTGCCTTTAACTTTTTAGAAAGAACTTTTTATATATCAAAATATTGATTTGATACGTACATTTACGTTTTCAGAAATTTTAATTCTTTATGAAAATTAAAATTTCTTCTAAAATAACATTAATTTTGATTATAAATAATGATTAAAAAATGTAGCTATTGCATTATACAGTACAGGAATTTTACTGATTAATAATGTAGCGAGATATTTGTAAAAGATGTAGCTGTTCAGATACGAGAAATATCGAATAAATTTTTAAAAGTACACTAAATGAATCCATTTCAGATTCCATGAAGAAAATTAGATGTATCATTAGATTAAACTGTAATGCATTTTTGAAATTGTTTACTTACAATAAAATTATTTAAAATATATAAATTATATAAGGATATAAGGATAAGAATGCTATTTACTTAATGTTATTGAGCAGTTGAATTCCGTTAAAAAATTAGTCTGTAATTAAGCAAAATTGACGAGTAAAATATTAAGGTAAAATGTTTTGGAAGCGTTGGAATTGAAAAAATAACACCACCAAGTTACTACAAAACAATTAAGTTAAAAAAAGATTATTTGCAAAAAAAAAAAAAATATATTCTACGTGATAATGTTTTGAAATATGCTGCAACATTTTTGATTATATAGTTGTTTTTTTTTCCTTTTATGGCAGTTGTAAAACATTTACTGTATTTACTTTTTACAAAAAGAAAAAAGAATAAATAAATAACAAAATAATGTTTAAAGGGTCGTAGTGGGCCTGCGAATCCTGGGGTAATAAATTCGGTTCGATGCTAACTAGTGATAGAGAATTTGGACTATTCCAGGTCATGAGCACGATAAATCCGTAGGCCAGAATGTTCCTCCACTTGCTCTTAAAGAAAAGATTTTGGATTTGGTTTGTCGCTCCACGGTCATTTTTGTGCACATTTTGGGCTAATGAGAATGGGACCTACAGTTTAATGTGGATTCTGAACCAATAAAAAACATCCATGCCATCTAGGATTCGAACCTGAAGCTCCAAAGTCCAGAGCGCTAGCCAATTGGCCATCAGACAGCTTAAAGAGAAGAGTAACGTGAAAAATAGCAAATTTTAATCATTGTTGGAGAAAGGTGGATGGTTGCACTTGAGATGCATTTGAGTAACACTGAATCTTCTATTGCCACAACGACAAGTTACAAGTTAAAATGACCACATTTGAAAAAATAGATACTTTATTTGAGTAGGGGTATACTTTTTTTTATTTCTTTTATATTTATTTTGTTGCAAGGGGTTTCTTTTAAAAACAATATGAAAATTTTATACACTTTATGTGCTTTATCCATTGAAATAATAAAATTCTGTGTGATGTCTTTTTTTTTTTCTTTTCTGCTTTAGCAAAAGGTTACGAAATTCGACGACTACAGTTTTGTGCTGAGGAAGACCGAGAGTGGACGGTTCGTTTTCAAGACCAACATGGAAGCGGTGCAGAAGGCCCTGGAAAACGAAGATGAGTTCATGTCTGGATTTTCAGGAGTTTATGAGAGGCCGACGTGTTTCATTTATGGAAAGATGTCTCCATTCCAGGTGTAAGTACCAGAGATTCTTCAAGGTTATATTTCTTTTAGTGAACTGAACTTTATCGATTGATTAATTGGGGCCTGATGGCTAAGTGGCTAGGCTCTGGTCCTCGATATTACAGGTATCGGAATCCGGCGGTGCCGTGGATGTTTGTAGGTCTCGAATCTCACTTTAAGCAGTAGGTCTCGACCGTAGAGCGTCACGGAGCCCAATCAGACTTTTTCTCACCCACATCATTCCCAAACTGTAAAGGGGCAACTCAGCTCTAGACACAGTGAAGTGGTCTGGTGTAATAGTAGTAGTAGTAGAAATTTGTTGATTCTTTAAACATTTTAAAATGAACCAATTTTTATCAGGTCGTAGCAATTTTGGGTGAATGCGTTTTTAACTTTTCATCTCAAATCCGGTTACTTGCGCAGTTGTACTGCTAGACAAAATGTGAAATATATTTTTAAATGCACTCATGTTTAAACCAATAGAAGGATGTATAAACCAGCAAAATCTTCGAATTTTGAAGAAACGTTGGTATGTTGCCCTTATGCCATTTATAGAAAGAAACGTAATTAATATATGCCTCAGCATGATCAGTCGGTCAGTATGATTAATATATGGCTGAGTGATTAGCGTTCTGGCGCTTGGTACCACAGGTTTGGGGATCGAGTCCTGGCGGTGCCATGGATGTTTGTAGGGGTTCGGAACCGCTTTAAACTGTAGGTCTCGGTCTAATAGGATCGTAGAGGCTTTGTGGGAGTAGTGTTACTCACGTCCGTAGTATATCTTCAAGCTACACGTGCCGCCTGGGTAGTGCTCAATGAGTAACAGCATGCAGCCCTTGCTTATGACAAAAAGATTAACTGTCTCTGTAATGCCATTTGCATTAAAACAACAACAATATTTGCTTTCTTTGAACAATGTTGGCATAGTAGTGTATTTTCCTCCTTTATATTAATAATTTTATAATTTTCTTTTATCTTGCTCTAAATTTGTTTGCGTGTTGGCTAAATAGGCTACTTTTAAAGCGGTAGAATAACTTTAATTGTGACTTTAACTAGTTGCACCATCTACCGGAGGTGCTCACATCTACAGAGATCTGTTCTGTCGGCCATATTTGTTGGTTATAAAATTCCCTCTATGTAAATATTTTCCTTTTTAAGTTAATTCGTTCTATTGTATTTGTATAATTATAAAATTGTAACCGTATTTATAAAATTTATTTACTAAAATTAAATTTAAATTTATGCATTTCATTCTGATTCATTTATTTTAATTACAAACTTTTTTTTTACAACATTTTTATTTTTCTTCTTTTCTTTTCTTTTTAATTATTACTTCTTATTACAACTATTACGTTATTTTTATTTTAATTATTAATACTTATTATTATTACTTTTATTTTATTTTAGTTATTTCTCCTTATTATTATCTCTTTTATTTTATTTTTATTTTTATTTATTATGTTTTTAATTCTTCTTATGTCTCCCATGTATTGTTGTATTGTATACATCAAGATTTGATGAATATTACTTATTTTTGAAAAGCTTAATGTTATGCTGTGTACGAAGAGATTGCATGTGATTTAATAAATAAAAAAATGCCTTTACATTTGAAATAAACGTGTTTGAAAAAGATTATAAACGTCACAAATAATCATCATGCCATCATTATAAAACTGTGTATAAACAAGTAATATAAAAAAAATGTTTAAGTCAATTCCTACTTTTTTTCACCATATTGCAGAAAGTCCTTTATAAATAAAGGTAAAATTTTCCACTTACATCTGGCGTCATCTATTGGTAGATACATGCAACTTAAATCTAAAAAAAACTAAAATTGATTAATTAAATTTAACGAATGAATTAATATTTGAAAAAAAATGTATTAACATTAAGTATCCTCCGCTACAAGTTCAAAAAACAAGTATTTGAACTTAAATGGAGGAATAAAAGTGTTTTTTGAGCGATTGAAAATTTGAAAAGATATATATAGGGAGAGTGTGTGAACTAATAAAAGGAAAAAAAAAGATTGTGTAATGAGCAATCTGTTTCAATATGATATTTCACACATTCATTTCCTTTCTTTTTTTTTTTTTCAGGGAAATGATGAACATCTTTTAAGAAACTTCTTTCCAAATGCAGAATTCGTGGGCGTAGAATACGCCGCTCATACTGTTCACAATGATAACGCTCCGGATTTCATAGAAGCTCTTTTGAACTTTCTCCAAGAACCATAATCTCTCCAATGATCATTTTACGTTAAAGTATCATCAGTAACCATATGATCGTGTAAACATGCTGTTTTTCAATTGAGATACTGATGTACCAAACTCGAGGTGATGATAGAATTCTTCTGAATTTTAAACCAAAAATAACATTTATTTTCAACTATACAGTTCACTATTGATCAAGGATTATCATGTGTCATTTTGAAAAATTTATTGTTCAGCACTTTGGATTTATTTCATGAATAAAATAATTTATAATAAACTGTGATAACTGTTTTCACTACATCAGTATGAAAATTGCAGTTCTTTTTTGAAAAATTTTGATATTAATTATAATTATGTCGATTAAAAACATTAAAAAACAACAAAAATGGCAAACATTTGTAAAGAATTTTACTATCATTATTTTTAATTTATGTAATCAAAACGTTATATGTCATGTTCATATTTTTAAACATTGAATGTTGCATAAATGTTTAAATAGGTTATTAATAAAATATATAAAGTTACTTTTGCTTTGTATTTTACTATTTATTATTATATGTGGGAAAATATTATAATTTTTTTTTTTTATTATCGATATAACAATATTGTTGCTCTAAAATAATTGCTCTTTTTTAACAAATAGAACATTTTTAATAAAAAGCCAATCAAATATTGTAACATTGTTTCAATTTGAAGCACCAAACATGTTCTTATAATTAGAATTTTTATTTTTAAAAACATGTCCTTATAGACCAAATAAAATTGTGTGACTGATAGGCAGTTAACCATGAGACCACATCATCTTCATTCATTAACGAATATGATTTTCAGTCTAATATATTTGATAAAAAATTTTAATAATTCTTTTCTTTTGTTGTTGTTGCACATCAGTGGTTGTTGATGATCAGTGGTTGGTCATCAGTGGTTGTTGTGAACATCTTGTTTTACTTTTGTACACCATAAAGAGTTGAGCGATCGGCGATGAAAGTGCGACGCTTTATTTTAGTTTACTTCACACTTTACCCCCGTACGCAGATCTATGTAGCCCCCAACCAGTTTAAAAAGAAAGGATTCAAAAATACTACAAAAATTCTATACTTATATATTATATACTATTTACTTTATAATTATATATATATATATAATAATTATGCTGTATATTTATACTATATATACATATTCTATACCTCATAATATGTTATAGCATAAGCATGTGGGAAACGAAGTAATAACCAAGTCATAAATATGATATAAAATTTAGTATGCATGTTATGCAAAATATTATCCCAACTTCCAGTCTACGAATTTTAAAATGCTTTTTCTTGAAGTGAAAGAATGGACACAATGAATATTTCAGGGATAATAGTTTCTTGGATTAATTAATTGTTCATTTTCTCCAATAAAATTCATTAAATGAAATGATTTACCCTCTGATCCATGATTTGTATATTATATTTCTGTGTAAGTGATTGTAATAATGTAGAGGGGGATTTTAAGATGCAATGATTTGTATAGGTGGTTGCATGATGAATTGGTTTTCTATTCACAAGAGCAGAAATCATTTTCAAAAAGATTGAGGTTCTTTTTGGAGTTGTGTTGGGAATGGACTATGGACAGAATATCTTCTTTAGAAAGATGATTTCGAAAATTTTCATTCACCACTATCATTCCAGTCATATTTACAATACTCTAATAGACAATATTTTCTGTGAAATGAAGCGGAATAATGAAGAAAAATTGTGTCTATAAGTTATTTGCAAGGCACAACACATACTGACTGGTGTAGCGTTATCATGCAAAGGCGAGTCGACCTTGAAGATATTGTCGACGATTCATTTCAGTGACGCCCACAGAAGTTTTGAGCATGCTTTCGTCAAACATCTTCATCAGATGAGTTCAACTGATTAGAATAGTTTTCCAATTTATATATTAGAGTGTGTTCCAGTAGAGTGCTGCAGATGGATGTGGCAATGCCATGTAATGAAAATGTAATTGATATTTTTGTCTGGTGCGTTTGTGTTATTTTTTGTGATGTGTGGAAAATAAAGCCAATGTTTAACAAAAAAAAGCTGCGCTTTATTGCATAAGATTTACAACAGGCACTACACTACTTTCAAGGACGACATTAGTTGGCCCCATTCACATGTCGTATGAAGGAAAATTTAGAAAACTCCACTAACTAGATTCACTGTCGATGCGAGAGGCTTACAAAAATATCCTTTTCAAAAATTCCTTTTCGAAATATCCATCCAAAAATCCTTTTATTGATATATAATAATACTTGTATAATAATATTTACTACTGTGATTATACGTGTGGGATATATTAATATGTTCAAGGATATAAGAGTATTAACAACATTTACTTAAAACTATGTCTTAGAATGAAATGCCAAAACCTAAAAAATGTATCGTAGAATTTTGAAAAAAGCTGCGAAAATAAAAAAGACAGAGCAATAATGAATTACAAGATTAAAAATATTGCGTTGGATAAGATTCGCCATTTAGATTTTGACGTATATAAATCTAAATTTGGTAGGTAAATTATTTATTGGGTGATAAGGTAATCGCCATTGTATATTTTTACTAAGAGTTAAGTTCTAAAGTTAGTTGTTAAACTCTTGTTAGGTGTTCTAATTCTGTCATATCAGTAGCATAATATTTATAATTTTCAGAAAAATGAATGGTTGCAGTTCGGCACAAAATTATCCTGTAAGTTAACCTACAAGCCTATTGCAGGATAGTCACATAGTTTGTACGAGGAATGTATTTTCTCTCAAGATTGCTGTACTCTCTTTACCTACTTGAATCTTTTAAAAACAAAATTCCGGTAAAGCTTTGTTATACATACGGTATAATTAGTACACATTCTGTAAAACAACAGAACATGAGTTACATTTTCTAAATGCTTGATTTATATACCAAAGTCAGAATGAGTGTTTCGAAACTTGCATTGTATACATGTAATTTACTTCACTCAAAGGTTAGTATTAATTCTCACAAGCCAGTTTCAAGAGGACAAAATATTTCTTTAGAATTGCTGCTAAAAAATTGACTCGATGAATTTTGTGACAAAGTGTATCACATTATCAAATAGATTACCCGGGAAGTTTTGCATGTTGGCTTCCTTGTAGTAAACTCAATGCGAAGCAGTTTAACCTAATAAAATTCTTCAAAAATGTATTATTTCCCTCCACTTTAAAAAAAAACGGAATTCCAAACTGCCACCAGAAATGTTTCTTCCTAAAGAAAAATTATCTAATATCGGAGAATTTTCAAAAGCCATTGATGCAGGGATAGGTTTCATGTGTATAAAAATTATCATTCCTTTTTTAGAAAAAAATTTTACTGCTTCTCTGATTGTTGAAAAACAATAAAATTTAATTTACATACTTAAGTGATCCAATATAAAACTCAAAAAATCTTGAACATATTCCTTTCACATGATTTACCAATTTTTCATTCCAGTTTAACCAGTTATATCGAATCTTTTATCTTTCTTGGGATATATAAAAGAATATATATATATATATATATATATAAGAAGAGGCGGAATAATTATAAGTAAAATAGATAAAAAAAAAGATGTTTAGCCAAAATTAGATAAAAAAATGTCCCGTTCAGTTTTATTAAAAAAGTAAAAATACTAATTAAAGAAAACTATACACTAAGTAAAGAAATTAACAAACAAGCCAGCAGAAACATACAAAAAAATTTATTTGTGTAAATAAACAAAAAATGTAGCAAACGTGCTTAGCTTCTTTTAAATATTTTTCTTTTGTGTATTATAATACACTGATCAAATCACTCATAATTGGGGGATATTGTGAGTTCAGTATAAAATAACCATATAATTGACAACTTTTTAAACAAAAATAAAGTAGAAGAGTTATAAAAAAAAATTATAACTTTTACAAAGTTGAGAATACTATGCAAATTTTGTCTGGGATATAGAAAACTGTTCGTTTTATATAAGGAGTTAAAAGTGACTTCCAGCATTCTTTCTGGAGGAAGAGGTTAAAACAATCGACAAGTGTTAAATGTTTTGCAACAATGAGTCTGCAATTGTTTTGCAAGAATTCATCTTGCTGAGACATCTTAATGTCTCAGCAAGATGACTTAGCTGAATCGGTAGCCTGGAAGGCCATCAGTCATTTAGATGCGGGTCAAAAGCAATCCGTTGTAGCTGAAGCGTTAGGAGCTTTTTAAAGTCTCATTTCCAGGCTATGGAATCGGTTTTTGGAAAATGGAAATGTCTGCAGAAAATCGGAAGGGCAACACGCAGGCAACAACACAAAATAAAAAAGGTACTTAACACTAACACCCAGAATAAACTGCCCTATGAACGTCATTTTCTGGCAACAGCACCTTCAGAGGGCTACTCGTACCAGATTTTCGCCCCAAATTATTGGAAACCGACCCCACCATGTGGGTTTGTATACTAGTAGACCTACGATTTGTGATTCGTTAACACAGGCAACTGTACTGCTAGCAGAGGGTGAGCACAGAGCATCACAGATGAAGATGAGATGAGTGGAGCAGCATGCTCTCCTCGGACGAGTCTAGCTTTAGTGTACAACCTGTCAATAGGCGGATTCTCATCTGGAGAGAACTGGTACATGGAATACTTCTGCATTTGTGTATGAAAGTGTCCGTCTTGCAGAAGTTGTGTGATGGTCTAGGCCGATATTTCTATTAATGGCCGCACCGAACTGTACATCATCAGGAATGAAGCCCTAACTTCTCAGATATATGGAGATGAGATTCTCAGACATATTGTAGTCCTTTACATTGCAGTAATCGAGGATGAATTATTCATTCTCATGGATCATAACACCAGACCACAGCTTGCTCAGCTAGTATACAATTTCCTATTCAACAAAGGAATCTTTCGAATGGATTGGATAACATATTGCCCAGAAAAGATTTCTATAGAACATGTTTGGGATATTCCAGAAAGATGGGTTGTTAATCGCCTATCTCCCCCAGAAACAATTCAGCAGTTGGAAAGCTGTCTTCTACAGGTGTGGGAAAGAATACCCGAGTCCATCATTGATAATCTCATTGATTCCATGTCTCATAGAAGTGTGGCATTGCTTTCTGTCAGGGGAAACCATACTCTAAATTGAAATGCATTTGTATCTTCATATTTTTGTTTGTTTGTATAATATGCACGAATTGTACAATTTCTATTTACGACAAATATCATCAATAAAGTGTAACTATTCCTTGTTCGTTGCTTCTTCTTTTCACATATCTTACAACACATCATATATTAGTTTCCAAAACATTTCCTCATCCGCACTTTATATCCAAAATTATAATATCCCCTAATTGTTTTGTGAAGTATATCTTAGCAAATAAGAACGGAAAAAATAGATTGGTATTTAAATAAAATAAAACATTATTTTTGGTACAATTTTACTCTATTAGAATTTTTTAAAAAATTAATAAAATGTGTACCTAATGGTCCAATTATTTGACCAGCCTATTTTAAACTGATATGGATGTTAATAGTCAGGAATCATTTATCTTTTAAATAACATAATAATATTTTTCAAAAAAAAAAAAAGATAAAAAAATAATCCGCCGCTAAACAGGAAATGATTCATTTTCTTTTTTTTTGAATTTTTTTCCTTTTTTTATCGCTTTATAGTCAAGAATTCTTTCTAATTTTCACCTTTCAATATTTTATCTTTCTATTTTTGTACGTGTTCCCAATGATAAGAATGCGGATAAGATGCAACCAAATCTCTTTGTCAGTCTGCCGCCTACTACTGAAGGTAATTGGTATCCTGATTCAAGATCTCTTCATTAATAATGGCAAGGTAAAACTTTTTTAATTTTTAAATTTTTAATTTTTTACTTCATTAATTTTTAAAAATGATTCGAATAATTTAAATTTAAATATTAATATTCAAAATAATGCAAAATAACAATAGCAAACAGCTTTAACAATAGCAATAGACGCACCAATTTCGGTACCACCAAAATCTCCAACTCTCAGTTAATGAATCTATCATAAACTGCCATTGCTTCAGTTTTAGAGAGATAGAGAAAATTAGAATTAAAAAAAGTTTTAAAATGTCGTTCAATTAAATTAAGAAAAATGTGAAAATTTAAAAATTTAAATTTAGAAAAAGGTCCTTTGCTTCACAAGTTCGATCAGCTCTCAGAGCTGTTAAATAAAAAACAGTTATTGGTACAATTAGATGTCCTTTACTCGATGTCTGAAAATCAAATAAAAACAAGTTATGAAAATAGAAACAGAGATCCACAAAGGAAATTTCAATTTGGTTATTACCGTATTAAGGGAACATTTTGTTCATCTGGCGATCGCTGGACTGCATAATTATTCAAATCGGTACAAATCATTTTAAATTAATTCATTGATTAATTAAAAGGCAGCTAACATTTAAAAAGCAAATAATTGCACATCGTAGCATTGTTTAAAATAATTGTGAAAGCAACAACCGAAATATAGCATCTCGGATTCTCAAAAAGTTTAGAAGTGTGAATTAGAATTCGTTCCCAAGCCTTAAGGTTACCCTACTCGTCCAAGGAAACATGCACAATTAGAATGCAGGAGAGTCGACGGTAAACTCTTCTGAAGGTTTGCTGTAGGCATTACTTTCAGAAAAGAGAAGACTTATGGTGATGGTGATTCTTACAATATATGAATATATATGTAGTTGGACTGCCAGTAGAAGTTTTCCAGGTTTTTTTTCCTTGCGACTCGAAAGTATCATTAAATCCCTTCCTGAAAGGCTCTGTCCTCCCTTCCGCACACATGTTGGTGGGCTGTTCGTAATATCCGCGAGGCCCACCAATGCACCACTCTTACCCTTCTAACTGGTATGGGGCTACATAACCTTAGATACGAGTTTGAGGAGTGCCAAATTTTGAACAGTTTCTCCTAAGCATCCCCCTGAAGCTAATGCCGTACTTTAATCGCCACTTTTGGAACTGTTTTGGTACATATAAGTGTAACGCGACGCCTGGAATATTCAAGTTCGAATCTGCTAATGTCATCCTAACATTGTTGTAGTTGCTGCATTCAGAAATGGCTAAATGGCTACTGTGACAGTGCGTGTAAAGCATCTCGAATCGTTAGTCAAGCTTCCGAGATATTCTGAATTTTCTCTTATACGACACGAAATGCGAGGTAGTTTCCCTTAAAAGTCCTCTCAGAAAGCACTGTCAAAAATATTAGAAATAATATTTTTAAGTTAATCTAGTTTGTTTATAATAAAATCTATATTTTTAAATATTTTTTAAGTTAAATATTAAATTAAATGCTAAATTAAATATGTTAAATATTAAATTAAAAAATATTTTTAAGTTAATCTAGTTTGTTTATAATAAAATCTAAATTTTTCATTTTTATTTTAAGTTTCATCATTTCAACAAACATTTTTGGGGTGTTTCAATAGTTTCTTTACTGCATTTTAAACTTGTTGGCAATATCTCTTGGCTGGGAAGTTTACTTTCCCAATGTGCGTGAGCTTAAAATGGATATGGATTTCTTCTTTTTATGGGTTTTCCATTTTTCAAAATTCGGAATAACGTAGATTTGGGAACTTGAATAGTGTGAACTGCAGTGATGTTTTGGTGCCTCTTCTACTAAGAGGAATATGTCTAAGTTTTTCTCCACAATCTTTGCATTAACGTCTATAGTCTTGCTTTCTCACTAAATCAACATTAAAAAAAAAAATCATCTTGAGAGCTATATTTGGAAGCATTGATGTATCATATGGTATAGATGTAGCATAATTGATGTTGCCTAGGGTGTACAACGAAGTTCTGCGGTTGTGAATTAGTAATTTTCAACGAAATTGTCCCATAATAATAGTAGCAGTTGATGAATTTAATATGTACCGTAATACTATAGCAATAGAAAATAAATATAGAACGCAATATTTATTACGAAAAACTAGATTAAATTGAAAATATTATTATATTAATTATTAGGGGTGCATCTGCAGGTTCTCACCCTCCTTTTTCTTACCATTAGCACCGTTTCCAACCAAACGGAAATATGTTCATCTAATGGAATTAAATTTTGCGTCTGTAAATTTCTTTTATAAATTTTTAAATTTAAAATTGGCAATTCTGTATCAATAAAAACTAATTATTTTTTTTTTAAAGTTCATTATAATTAATTCTCTCTTCGATGTCAAGAAATATTTTTTTCGTGTGATATGATAATATTGAAATAAGAAATATATACCAAAATAAATGAAAAAAAAAATAAATAAACGGTGAAAATAATAAGGAATTTTTGTATATTGAAATTTAAAATCAACAATTATTAACCAATAAAAACTAATTATCATTTATGTCGGTTCATCGTAGTTTAAGTGTTGTGTATATTATAAAATATTTTTATATTTTGTTCCGTTAATTTTTCATTTGCAAAAAATGATTTGATTTTTGTCAATGATTTTGTCACGTTGACTTTGTCACTACACCTCCCCCTTTTATTATATTCAGGCCTCATTGCAGTTTTTCCACATTTTAAAAATCACTGATTGATATTTCTATGCATCAGTGATATTTTTATATCACATGCTTGATTACATGCATTTAAAAAAAGACAATAAGAGATATTTAATCAGTAATAATCAACATGAAATATTTTCAGAGAAAAGATTGCATTAAATAAATGCGATATCGATAATTTTTTAAAAAAAATTTTTATCAATGAATATTGCATAATAACTGCGCTCAATTGTGATAAACCTCTGATAATGATTATGAAATAAGTTACGCATTATTATTTATTGCACGAGGTCAAAAAATTGCTGTTTACGCTGTTCTTTATCAATGTTTATTGTTTCAAAGAATTCAACTCTGTAACAATTACCTACATATTCATGTATATCTCACAGTAAACAAATATATCTCGTAATAATATCATATTCTAAATTAATATGTTTTTAGATTTAATGCATGTGCTGTTGCTATGTGCTGCTATTGTCCTCATTTATGCTATTTGCAATGTCATAAATGAGGCCTGAGGATCAGGTGACAAGAGCTCGGTGCCACAGGTACAGGGTTCGAGTCCCGGCGGTACCATGAATTTTTATAGTGGTTCGAATTCACTTTGAACCATAGGTTCCTGTCTAACATGACTGTAGAGGGTAATGCTGACAATCCTTCGTCTTGAAAAGAAAACATCTTCTGTCTAGAAATCTTCCAGTAGGCAAACAACCTAGGCCCACCATAGGACTGTTACGCCAATGAAGAAGAAAAAATGTCATAAAATTTCAATCTACGTAACATATCAAATACTTAAAACTCCAGAAATTTCCCATACATATCATAGAAAAGTTTCTAAACGTAAGAGATTCTTGACTATTAGAAATAAAACATAAAAGACGCTGACAGTATTATCATGTGTTATCAGTAATATGCAAGAAATTTTTTTTTCCTCTTTGAAACATTAGAAAAGGCAACACTTTTTCAGTCATAAAATTCTCCTTTTAAAGCTCAATATCATTATTATTGTATTATTATTAATTCATTGGCCAGGAAACTTTTCTCTTCTCTCAAAATCATTTTTCAAAGCATGAAAAAATTAAATGCAAACTAGCCATGTTAAAAAACAAATCAATCATGATACCGTAAAAATAAACCTCTAAACGAAAAGTCACTGAAGTTCAAATTCAACTATCAAATTTTATTTCAAACGGATTACATCAACAAATCTAATTAACCGTATCACCGGATTGGCTATTGCCCAGCAAGTAGAATCCAGGTAAAGTATAACTTAAAATCGAAACAATATATATATATATAGCATCAACCACCTTTGGTATGAAATCTCCCGTTAGCGACAAAAAAAAGTCGCCAAAATCAAAAATCATCTAAAGTGCGACTACTTATGACAAATTTCTTTATAAGGATAACTATGCATTGTCTTCTATAAAAATATGTGCGCATAATTTCAACTGAATACTTTACCATGAAATAATTTAAAAAGCGATTTTAAAATTTTTAACACAGCACAGCATTATCAGTTATTCTTAGTAAATAATTGTTATTAACCTGATAAATAACTAAATCGTGTCCAGCACCACATAGAATATAATGAATAGTTGTTAAGCACAAGCGATAGTATAGCTCGAACATGGATAGCGGGGATTGGTAAGCATCCGGAAATTATCGTACCCCTTACTTGTTGGGGTTCTAGTCAGATATACGCAGTGCAAAACCTGCTTTGAAATAAAAGAGTATGATAAGAGTGAAATTTTTCATCTAGTTTTTAGTTTAATATCGTGATATTTAAAATTTCAGTTAATAAAAACTAAAATTATTTCTTATTGTAATTAAAAAACCTCTTAAATGACATTCCCTCCGCTGTGACACTGCTGTTTTGAATTCCCTCTGACTTGGTCGCTTTCCAATTTTCCACGTGATCAGTGGATGTATCCACCATGATAAATAAGCAAAACGTTCTTACAAAGGTATTAAGTAAAACTGATTTTGCATAACCCTGCTATTGATATTTTACTGCTATTTTTATTTTATTAAATAATGAAACCTATTCGAATAGGTAAGCTATACGTTCGAGGAGTCATGGCGGAATTTTATTTTGGGAGAAGAGCTAAAAAACATAAGGCATAAATGTGTTTTTGAAATCAATTTTGTTTACTATTTTTGTATAATATTTTTTTGGTTATTTGTCATGGTGGATATATTAGAATATGCATTACGTATAGTCCGACAACTGATCGCGTGGAAAACTGGCAAGCGGCTAAATCAAGGAAATTCAAAAAGAGCATCGTCATAGAGGAAGAAATGTCATTTAAGATATATAAATTCAAAAAGGGTGAGAGTATTCAAACTTTGCAAATTTTTACCCTTTTAATAGCCCTGATAAGCACAGCAGTTTTTTTTTTTTACCTTTTACCTTATCTGAAAAATGGAGAAAATATTGCCTACAAAACTTCAACGAATTAAAAGAAGTTATCTTTTGTTAGTCTTTAGATAATATTTTTATCGATGCTGAATTGTAGATGTTGGTATTGATTAGATCATATCCCCAAATAAAAGAAATTCAAACATTCTAAAGTTTTTTCCCATATTAGAAGGGGTTTTTTAATACTATCGCTATCTTGATAAAACAAAGTTGCTTCTTGTACCCAAACTTGGATGGATAATTTATTTTTTATTTATTTTTTTGATATTTAAAAAAAAAAGAGCATGATTCATCATGGTATCAATAAATACTAAATTACCTAGTCGATGCTGATATGCACTACCACACAAAGACAGCTCTGCAACCAAGATTTATTGCTAAAACTAAGTACTTGAAATCAAATTCGTCATTTTTCTTCTACATAATATTATACGTCCACTGGAACCAATCGTAACACTAATGGAACTTTATCGTCATACTATACGCATACAGTGGCTCCAACAGTGTTTGTCCTGATTTTAAAATCTGTAAGAAAAAGGTCTGTAGTCTGAATTCATTTCGAATATAATTTAATATTTTTTCATACCAACTTCATGCTATTTTAAATGAACAAAGCATTTGTGTAGTAATTTGCACTCCTCTTGAAAGATATCCTTGTATTTTAAATTTGCCTGCAATATATCTATCCTACAAAAAATGACAGTATTATAGTAAATGGACGGGTACGGAAATGTTATAAAATAATTTAAGACAATCAATAATAATCAATCAAAAATAATTAAGACAAGTATATATTAATCACAAAGATGCTCTCTATTTGTAATATACATCAAGTCCTTTTTTTTCTTAATAATAGAATAGAGATATATAATATATCTATAGATACTTTTCATTGTGGGTCCAAGAAAGCTTTTTTATAAGCCTCAGCGATGAGAAAAAGTTTCTCAACACTAACTTTTGTTTGCTGCTAAAGCAATCATTGCCTTGGTTAGGGAATGTATTATTGGTGGATGCAGTTCAATTGTCTTTTTAAGATCTGATTTTAACATTTATTCTGAGAATTTTGAAAAAGAATGACAAATATTTTTGTAAACATGTCGAGAGTCAGATTTTTATACATAATCCCGACTCTAATTCAGACTCCCATCTGGTTTATACTGGGGGTGGATACAATAATCCATAAACTCGGAAAATCATTCCTACCAAAATCATTTATGAACTTTTATTTAGGTACCCCTTTTGTCTTGTTTGAATCATCAATCAATTGTAGTGTATTCATCTACAATTGAATCAATTGTAGTGTATTCTGGCTAAGGAAGCAGTTGATCATTTAATCCTACACTGGATTCAGATACAAGATATTATTACCTTAAAAACTGGTGATAAAGCAGAACGATATGGGAGGAAAGCAATTATGCTTTTTAAGGCTTTTTTTCTCATTTAAATAGTATCAAACAACACTGTCTATAACTTCCGAATAAGAAAGCAAATGTTATTCTATTTCGCTTTTTCACCAAATCGATAAAAAAAAAGCCAAACTCTATTATTAATAATTAAAGTTAATAATTTCTTCTCCAATATGTCCATATTGCACTGATTCAGGAACAGTGCAGCATCTTATTCCAGCTATATGAAAAAAAAGAAATAAACATAAGGCCAATTTTGGTTTTAATGTTCCATATAAAAACCTGGATTTTTTTATTTAACTGAAGAGAAGTATGATAAAATTAAAACAGTATTGAGTTCTCTGCAACATATTCGATAAATGGTAATTCATTTCCTTAATTTAACAGGGAAATAGAAATGTTTCATGAAGATAATTGAAAATAATGATTAAGGTTGTAATTCTTGTTTCTTTGTTCTTTTCCATATAGTTGTAATTTCACTTATAGTATCCATAGCAGTTGTTAGTGTTTTTGAAACAGATGGCTTTTGGTGTCCCTCTGTTGATTTTTTCTTTTGGGAAAAATATTTTTTCGTTGGGAGGAAAAAGAGAGGTTTGTGTGTTTGAGAGACTTATCGAATTTGTGCATGAATTTTTTTAATCATGTGATTTACAATTAATGGTTAATTTAATAACTTAGGAATTGGGGTAACTTTACGAATTAGTTTAAACAAATTGGGCCCTTTTAAAACATTTTTCTTGTAGGCTACAAAAAAAAAAGTTATCAATATATGCAACAATTATATTTAACACAAGCGAAGAAATAACAATTTTTACTTATAATTTTTTTGTTTCAACTTTTATACAGCACAAATATAGGGGAAAATTATTTTAGATATTTTTCGGTGATTGAAGACTATGAGAACTTAGAAGGAAAAGTTTTTAACTATAAACATTGTTTATCAAGTAAAATTTAATTCTTTTTTCTATATTATTGTCATAATTTTCTTGTTTTTGTTTATTTTCCTCAGCTGCGCTCCAGTCACCTTAGCTTTCAACTTCATTGAGCCTGAAGACTGTGACTGTGAAAAGTCACCGGTCATATTTCTGCACGGTTTGACTGCTTCCAAGGACTATTGGTATGAAATACCTCAGGCAGTTGCAAATCTGACCAGAAGAAAAGTAGCTTCAATCGTCATCTCTCAACTCTAATACAGTAGAACCTCTTTAAGTCGAACCTCGATAAGTCGAAAACCTACACAACTCAAAAAAATTTTTTGTTCCTTTCCCTTCAAACCCCAAAACCTCTATTACTGGAAATTTCAACCCTCTATAAGTCAAAATAATGAGTCAATCCCCACAAGCATTTTGGTATATATTTTCCCTTCCGTAAATCGAAAAAAAATTTGGACCTCTGTATCTCGAACATTAGCAATGTTCGATTTTACAACCTTACAACTCGATCATTTGAAATTGTTTCGGAATTATTTTGATTTTTTTATTGTAGTACCATAATATAACTTTTTAAGTTGCAAAATAAACATCTTTATTACCTTTTATAACTTAAATTTTTATTTATTTAACTTTTTTTTTATTTATTTATTATTAATTTTTTAATTTAATTTTTATTTTTCAAAATAAAAAAAAAGTTAGAAAGAAAATAAGTAAATCTCTACAAGTCGAATATTTACTTAAAAATCTGCAAGTCAAAATCCTCCATAGTAGAAAACTCTATAACTCGAATAAGTTGGCGTCTTCCTTGAAGTTCGGCTTACAGAGGTTCTGCTAGATATGAAGAAAGCAATAATATGTAATTGCATACTATTTATCCTTAGCTTATATACAATAAAATGACATCGTAGTCTTTCATGGCAGTTATGATTTTTGAGAAATTTCTGTTTAATTTTTTTTTTATTTATATTACATACCAGATATTGAACTGGCATGCTCTTCTAACAGAGAACTGATTACATAACACTATATTAATCACATGAATTGAAATGATAATTTAAAATAAATAACAAAACGCATAAAATTTAACTGAATATATTCATATTAAGAATGATTAAATCAAAATAAACCTGCAGTCATCATTGCCTATCAATTTATGTGTAGATAATATAAACCTCAGCACAATGTGCTTGAAAATTTAATCAACTATTACAATTAATTAATTAATCAATTGTTAAAATTAATCTATTTTAATAATATGATTTTTAATCATTATTTATCAGTGATTATATATAATTTATAAATTGTTATAATTTTTAAATAACATTGACGATATTAATATAATATTAATGTCCTGTGTGTTAATTGTTTTAAAATTTTTTTTTTGGTAGTATGTAATAAAATAAGTTGTGTAATTCCATTGTAACAAAATAACAGTAGCAATGTTTCAATATCTACAGACTGATAGACTGTTTAAAGTTATCTGGCTTAAAGCCCAAAATTATTAATACTATTAATACAAGAAACACACAACAATTGCCATGAAAAATATTCCAGTTATGGATTCATATCTCCCCTAATAAAATAACAGCAACAATATTTCGTATATTGTAGACAGCCTATTTAATATTTTCTAGCTTAATGCGCGAAATTATTACTATTAACAAAACAAACATATCACGATTAACACATTTTACTGTGGGTTATAGTTTCGTATCTGCACCGCAATAAAATAACGTTGACTCATTGAAATGGTATTCCCTGTTATAAGATCACCAAGTTTAACAAGTTGATAAAACATATTGAAAAGTGAATACAAAGCTGAAAGTATATGCCGTCAATTTTTCTTTAAGGGTTTATTGGATTAGCATGGGATGTACATAGCTTTTATTACAACTTGTTTTAGATGCACTTGACAGTATACGACAAGTGTAACACTTTAGATGTACTTTCTTTAACATTGGATGTACATGGGTTTCATGGTAACTTCTTTTAAGGTGTACTTGGCAATATGTGAGTTGCTTAACTTATCTTTAAATGCGCATGATTTAACATGTGATGCGCATGACTTTATGGTAACGTCTCTTTATATCTACATGGTGATTTTTGATAGGCTAAACTTTTCTTTAGGTGTATATGGTAGACTCCAGGAACCACGGTGACAGCCCCTGGAGCGATGTCTTCAACTTCGACGTCAACGTGGATGACCTCTTGCTTTTCATGGACACCATCAAGGCTCCCAAGGCCATCCTCGTGGGACACAGCATGGGGGGAATCACCAGCATGAAGACAGCTCTGAGAGCGGTTAGAATTTGTAATCTTTTTTAAAGAGCTTTTGATACATTCAATCGGTGTCTGATTACTGTTTTATTAATTGAATTCATAAGTTCGCTTCAATTTTAGGTTAATACAATTATGTTTCATGTTCTCTTTGAGAAACTGACTTTTTTTTATTAGGGTACTTTGAGAAGATTCGTTTGATACAGTAATTTTTATAGGAAGCAGGTCTTATATTGCAGACAGCCTACTTATTATTTTCTAGCTTAATGCACGAAATTATTGCTATTAATACAAGAAACACATCACGATTAAAAAATTTTTCCTGTGGGTTATAATGTCGTATCTGCACCGCAATAAAATAGCTTTGACTCAATGACATGGCATTCCTTGTTATAAAATCACAAAGTTTAACAAGTTGATGGAGCAAACCTATTGTAGAATGAATACAAAGTTGAAAGTATAAGCCTTCAACTTTTGAACTTTTCTGAAAGTATATGCCTTTAATCCAATAAATATATTTCATGTTCTCTTAGAAACTGATTTTTTTTTATTAGGTACTTTGAGAAGATTCACTTGGCATTAATTTTTATAGAAACCAGGCCTTAGAGTATAATGCATGTATTACATCTTTGTAGTAAAATTGTAGTTACTAACTGTCTTACACTGAATGATGATTACATTAGGAAGTAATATGTTGAAAATTTAAATTTTAATATACCAGAAATTTAATTCAACTGACTAAGTTGAAATAAATACAGTTTTTCTTATATACACGTCAAAAGTGCTAACGGATACATTTACACTCATGTCCATAAATTAAGGATAATGAAGTTCAGGTAAAGAAAGAGACAGAAGCAAAACAAATTTGACTTATTTGTAAAGTCTATTTATTAAACAAAAGGTAAAGAGCAAAAAAAGATGCTATATGTTTGATATAATCAATAAAAATTGCGATTTTTTTCTCCCTGGAGCAAATTTCAAAAAAGAACCTATTTACAAAAAACAGTATAACATGGTTAGTATGATGGTTAATATGGAGTATGTCTCCCGGACGATGCAATACAGGCCTTACAACGCCTCGGCATGCTGAGTATCAAATTATCAATCTGATCTTGGGGAATATTACACCACTCCTGAAGCAATGCCCTCCGAAGTTCCGGTTGACAGGTGGGAGGGGGTTGACGGGCTGCAATTCGTCGTCCAAGCATATCCCACACATGCTCTATTGGATTCAAGTCCGGTGAGTATGTTGGCCAATCCATACGGGTGATATCCTCCAATTGAAGGCATTCGTCTACAATGTTTGCACGGTGAGGACGGGCGTTGTCATCCATAAACAGAAATTCAGCACCCATGGCACCCCGAAACAAACGTACATGTTGTTCCAGAATGACATCCCGATGGATGTGGCCTGTCATCGTTACACTCTGAACATGCAGGTCAGCTCTGAGCCAAGAATAATTCCTCCCCAAACGAGCCATCCTGCACCACCGTAACGGTGTCGTTCAATGGTGTTCTCTTGGTGGTAACGGGTACCTGGCGCTCTCCATATGAACTGCTGCAAACTGCAAACTAAACCTGGACTCGTCGGAAAACATCACACAAGACCACTGTTGCGGTGTCCACAATGCATGCTCTCTACTCCAGGTTAATCGCAGGCGACAGTGAGTTGCGGTAAGTGGAACACATCTGACAGGCCTACGAGCATATAGACCAATGTGCCCTAAGCGTCTGTACACGGTCTGCCTTGAAACTGTCGTACCGATAGCTGAAGAGAGCTGACGAGACAGGCCTGATGCTGTGCTCCGTCTGTTTCTTTTGGCAGTAACTGCTAAATACCGGTCCTCATTCGGCGTTGTAACTCGGGGGCGACCTGTGCTGTAACATCTACTCACATTGCCATCATCTTGGAATAGTTGCCAGAGCCTGGAGATGACACTCTGGGCGATTCCAAGTTCCTCGGATACTTCCAGCTGGGTACGTCCACATTCCAGTCGTCCGATAATTCTACCACGTAAAAAATCATCCAAATATTTCTGTGTGATTCTGAATTATCCTTAATTTATGGACATGAGTGCACCTTTGAATTACACAGAAAAATTCATGCTATTAAATAATATCAATTATAGATCATTAATTGAATCGTTAATATAACTCTATATATCGATATATAATCTTTATATAATTGCTTTTTATTTAAAATAGTGCCAATACTTTAGATAATAAATAATCAAGTACAACTAATACTAAATAATCAATTGTAAATATTTCAAACATTGGTTTAAATGAATTTCCAACTAAAATTGTTTATTTCTGTAGTGTAATATATCATTACTGTGATGCTTTTCATTTCATGCAAATGCAAGTATTTACTGTATTATAGCAACTGCCTGGTTAACAACTTGTTTGATGGCCCAGGTTTATACACCAGGATAATGATATGGTGTTATGGCACCAAGTTGAGACTGTGTATAATACTAGTGTGTCCAAAAAGTAAAACCAATTTCCAATTTAAATTTCCCGGGCATATGGTATTTCAATTTTTTTTCTATTTTAGGTTGTTGGCATTGTCCTTGACAACTGTGTAAAATTTGACGTCAAAATATTCATTAGTGTTTGAGTTACGCTTGGTTTTGTCAGATGCTAAAATTCCGGCGATTTTTGAAATGTCTCTTCAATGGACTCTAAACTGTGTTCCCGGAGTGGTCTTTTGAGTTTAGGTAATAGCCAGAAGTAGCACGACGCTAATGAATACGGTGGTTGTGGAACGATATGGGTTTCTTTTTTGGCGAAAAAGTCACGAAGAATCAATGCAGTGTGAGCTGGCGCATTCAGTGTTTTTGGTACCAATCAAGATTTGACGTGTTTGAGGAACCAAACATCTTTAAAATGGAATTTTGAAAATCCAACATCATCAGCAATGTCTCTAATTGTAAATTGACGGTTTGAAAGCACCAAATCTTTAAATTTCCGGACGTGAGCTTCGTCGGTTGAGGTGGAGGGTCGACCAGAGGGCTCTTCATATTCAACGCATTTTCTGCCTTCTTTGAACTGTTTTTACCACTTCTAAACATTTATTTCCGATATAGGAATGCTCACCGAATGCCTTTTGCAACATTCTATACGTTTCCGCAATTAAAATTTAACGCAAGTTCTTTGTTCAATTAAATCAGACGTAAAATTTCAGGAATTGACATAATTTGACATAAAATTTCACACAGATGTCAAGGACAGAGCTAACAACCTAATAAATAAAAAAAAAAAATAAAATACCATAGGTCCGGGAAAATTAAATTGAAAACTGGTCTTTCTTTTTTGACCCAGTAGTACTGTGCAGGTTTTTCGATGTTTACAATGTTACAGCAAAGTTTTTGTTCTTTTGTTAACGATTTCCGTATCTGAACAACTTTGTTTAATAAAACTCACGAAGACGCAAATTCAATTCATGTATTAAAAACCGTTTCTCTTCATGTAGCCTGAAAGAGTGGAGAAGATTGTTGTAGAAGACATACCTGTGACCAGTGTCAATGAACAAACAGTTGGCGCCATACGACTGAAACTGAAGTTGGCGAAAGATGCAGTTGGCATGATGCCAGACGGACTGAGCGAAGCCAAGGCTAGACAGTTCATCATAGACCATATACTCAATGGTTTGCCTCCAGAAATAGTAAGTCTCGTCATTCATCACCGATAGCATAATATATATCAGGGATCCCTTGGTACTTACTGGAGTAAACAGTATGGCCTTAAAGCTGGAAAGTTTGGAGACCCCTGATATATATATACACACATTAGATTAGATTCAATTTGTATTGTCATTATACATTGGCATAATTTAGCTTTTTTGGCGGTTTTATGCTTGGCGTAATTTTAAAAACTTGAATGATGATGACTTGAAAATGACAGAAAATTCAATTTTTTTTAAATTGATGTTTAATTATAAAATTCTAAAGATTATGTTAAAATACTTTAAATCAAAAGTTTTTTTTTTTCTTATTATGTACTTAAATTTATACAAATATTCTAACTATAAAATTGCATATTTTAGTCTGTTTTAAAGTGTAGTATATATTTAAATATGTTTTATATTTATTTTTTTATTAAGATTCTATTTTAATGTGCCGATTCATCTCTTACTATTGCATTAATAAGAAATTATTTTAAAAACGAACTAATCGTTTTGAAAGAGGGAACCACGTAATAGACTTAGGAAAAATAAATCTATTTAATTTATAGTAAAGTTCAAATTTGAACTCTTAAGAAGATGTAAAATTAGTTAATATAATCAAATATATTAAAAAACAAACATTATATTTGATTTTATACGTATTGAATAAGTTATATTGTACATTGAATATCAACATTTTTGCTTATAATTTATCCTTTATTAATATATTTTAAATTGTGTTGACTACTTTGTTTGTCGTCAAATACCAAAAAAAAAAGATAAATATGTGAAAAAACTTGTTTTAGATGAGGGGTGGCCACCCCGCGACCTGCTTTGAACATTTTCCCGGCCCGTGTAATTTATCACACTTTTACAAAATAGATTTATTTTATAATGGCCAAATTAGTAAAAACCCAATGTATTAAAAAAATACATTATTTATGCATCCATATATTCAAAACTCACATGTCGAAATTAGTTGCCTAATTTAGAGTTTGACAAATACAATAAAATTTTTGAAATATATTCATCTCCCTTTCAGGTTGAAATGGAATCGGCTTCAGAATATCTCTAAATGTGAACTGGTTGATTTACAAAATAATATTGAATTAAAGCACATTTTTGAAACACCAGAATCAAAAATAGATTTTAAAACATTTTCGTCACAAAAGAGAATTTTTCCAATTTAAGAAATCTGGCAAAAAAAGTTGTTAGCGCATTTGGGCTAGCGCTTACACCAGAGAATCGATGTTTTCAAAAATGAAATTGACTAAACACAAAAACACGCTGAAATATAACGGACGCTTTGTTTACAAGTAAGAATTATAGTAAACGGAATAATAATAACTCATTATGTTTCAATTTTTCACTCCAAAAAATGTCTGTAGTGAGTCTAAATCTAACATGGGGATGCGGAGTTATAATGCATTTCCAAAGTGGCCCGCAAGATCATTTGGGTTGGCCACCCATGTTTTAGATAGATGTTTTACATTTTTTTTCACTAAATAATAAAAATCTCTGAAAACGAAATGGTTATTCAATAACGAACCCTTTTTTTTTTAATACGCTTTTATTAGTTTCACCTGTATGTTTGTTAGTTTGCAAGTGACTCTTGGGCTCGATTTTGCCCTACTTTAAGCGATCCGATTTAATTTAAACGTTGTAGACTTATCAAGGACCGACGACACTAAAATATTTTGATAAGTTTATTATCTCATCAGGATTAAGATCGCCAGGATGAGTGATTTTATTTTAACTTACGAAGAGCAATTTAACCCATGTAGAATGATAGTACCTAAAACATTCAAACCTACGTGGGACGGTGGCACAACGCGCCTGACTACGGATCAGGAGATTCTCTGTTCGTATACTGGCTGGCTCAACCTATTCGCATTTAGCCTTTGTTTTACTCACAATTAAATTAATGTAAGAACTATAGTTCCAGTACTCCGTACCGGGACCTCATTTAAATATTATAGTTTAAAAAAACTAAAAACACGCTTTTAGAGGTCATCAAACTAAAAAGTAAAAAATAATTGTTAACATAAGAATAAAATGACTGTTCTAAAAGCTGAGGTTCTCGATATCAATCGTTATAATTTTTCACTAGTTTCATTTCGAAATGCAGAATTAGTTTAAAAATGTCATACAAAGCACCCCACTCTTTTAGAACAGTGACATTCATTTTCTCGTCAGTCATTTTAGTTTTTTATGTTAACAATTATTTTTTACTTTTCAGTTTGATTCACTCTAAAAGCGTGTTTTTAGTGTTTTTAAACTATAATATTTTATATATATAAACTTTGAGTTTTTGTGTAATCTCGATGCATAGTAAAACTCCTTTTCGACCCTTTTCAGAAAGCAGTCACGAAATTCGACGAGAATGGCAACCTGATCCCTTTGAAGAAGACGGAGGACGGCAAGTTCACCCTGAAGGCCAACCTGGACGGCATCGCGGCTGCAGTTCAAGATGGCAAGAATCTTTCGTCAAAAATAGAAGGGACATACGAAGGTCCGGCATGCTTCATTTACGGAATGGCGTCACCATTTCTCGTGTAAGTGGAACAGAATATCAGTATTATGTATGTAATGGATGAGTCAAAACATATACTGAGATTATATATGTTTATGGAGTTTAGTTTAAATACTATATATATGGATTACAGTTCAAATATTATGTATGTGGGTTCCAGTTCAAATACTATGTATATGGACTCCCTTGCACTCCCCTATACAAATATTATGTATATGGGCTCCAATTCAAATACTATGTATATAGACTCAAATACTATATATACGGGTTTCAGTTCAAATACTGTGTATATGAAATCCAATTCAAATATTATATATACTGGTTCCAGTTTAAATACTATGTATATGGACTCCAGTTAAAATGCTATGTATATAGACTCAAATACTATGTATATGGGCTCTAGTTCAAATACTGTGTATATGAGCTCCAGTTCAAATGCAATGTTTAAGGGCACCATTTCAAATACTATGTATATGGACTCCAGTTCAAACGCTATGTGTATAGATTCAAATACTATGTATATGGGCACCATTTCAAATACTACGTTTATGGGCTCCAGTTCAAATGCTATTTATTTGGACTCCAGTTCAAATATTACGTATATTTACTCCAGTTCAAATACTATGTATATGGACTCGAGTTCAAATATTATGTATATGGACTCGAGTTCAAATATTATGTATATGGACTCGAGTTCAAATATTATGTATATGGACTTCAGTTCAGATTGCGAAGGTAGGCACTGTATGTTCAATATCAAAGTATATGATATGTATATGAACCTCAGTGCAGATATTATAATATGTTTACAGATCTGAGTGTAAAGAATGTGTAATTATTTGAGTAGACTTTAATTCGGATATGATATATTTTGATAAAGTGTTCAGTTTATCAGTTTTTGTTAAAGTGATTTCTCAGTTATTAAAGCACAAATTAAATAGAAGAATGAAATATTGATTTGCTATTTTAAGCAAAATCTGTTAAATGGATAAATAGAAAACCCCATCATATATTACCCATTAAATATAAAAATAATCATTAAATATAAAAATAATCATTGAATATAAAAATAATCATTAAATATAAAAATAATCATTAAATACAACAAAACCCCTGGAATTTTTAAGATTTCATGAATATATCTCGAATAAATCGAAGTAAGTGGCATTAGCAAATATTTTATCTGATAAAATTAAAATATTGCCTGTATCGAAATGTCAATTAAGAAAAATCTTGGATGTTATTTAGTGCTCAAAAATAAACATTAGAACTTGAAGTTTTTAGCATAAAACATAACAAATAAATAAATATATATATATGAATGCATTGCAAATTTTTTCTCAAGAATTTCAAAATTTTGATTTCATGTTAACCGAGATTTTTGTAATATGATAACATAAATTTAATCTAGAATTTGATAATTAATACTGCAAATGAAATATTAATAATTTAAAAATATTATTATTAGTCAAATATTATTAATTACTCCATATTTTCAAAGTTTAATAACAATTAATAATGTTTCATAAAAGTAAATTCAATAATCACTTTTAATGTATTTTAAAAACAAATACAAACGTGTTCACACATAAATTTTAATTCCTAAAATAATTTCAATTTTTTAAAACTCATTTTAGCATGTAACAGATTTACATTTAAAAGATGAAATAGTTCATCTTATAAATATTTTAACAGTATTAATATACTATTCATGCACACTCAATCGTAATTTAGATTTCCTGCATAGATTTTAAATTTTGGCCAATTAAAAATCTATGGTTTATAAATAAAAAATTAATTTAAAACTTAATTACTGGTTCATGTAATGAAACTAATATTGTAATGAATTAATTAGCTGTTAATTTTTTATATATTTTATGCGTTATATACATAGATTTAGATGCGATAGATACATACGATTTATGGATACTGAGATTTAAATTTTCTGTAACTGAATAAATTTTACAAATTAAAAATGCATGTTTTACAAATAAAAATTAATTAAAAATTTAATTACTGGTTCATGTTTGAAACTAATACTGTAATGAATTAATTGTTATTTTTTTATGTATTAATGAGTTGTATACACAGGGTTTTTTATTATTTATTTTTCAGAAAAAATGACGAAGAGAACATTAAGAAGATCTTCCCCAAGGCGGAGTTGGTTGGCATAGAGGGCGCCACGCATACCGTCCACAACGACTGCTGTCTCGAATTTTTAGCCGCCATGCTCGACTTTCTTCATGAACAACCAATTATCTATTAAATTCTTTAAAAAAATATCAAAATACGTTTCGTCATTGTTGTAGAAATACTGAAACTCTCAAATAATAAATTGAAATAAAGCATTGATAATGATGGTTTATTTTTCATTCAATTCTTACTATTAGTTCACACTCTCCCTATATATCTTGTTCAAATACTGTTTATTCATCCACTCATGTTCAAATACATTTTTTTAACTTGTAGTGGATGACACTGATGTTAATACAATCTTTTCAAATATTGATTCAGTAATTAAATTTAATTCATTAAGTTTAGTATTTTTAAATTTAAGTTGCATATATCTAATAATAGATGGCGCCAGATGTAAGAGGAAAATGTCAACTTTATTTGTAAAGGACTTTTATATAGTGAAAAAAAATGTAGTCAAAGTAGTAGTATCTATGCAATAGTAGTCAGGACTGCAATATAGAAAAAAAGTAGGAATTGACTTTTTTAGAGAAATTTTTTTTATGTTACTTGTTTCCTGTAAAATTTGAAACTAATGTTAAAGGACATAGTGCTTGTCCCCTTCAAAAATAATTTTTCGAATTTATTTTTCAAAAAGTAATTTGGTATGTTAGAAATATTTCAAAACAACTGCATTTAAATTAGATAAAAATTACGGATACAGTAACAAAAAAAATAAAATGCCAAAAGGGGATATTTAATGTGTCCTATAATCTTCCAACTTGATTTTCTTCTGTTTCTCATTTTCCAATTTTCCCGCGGGATTATTAAAATATTTATGACAGTAGACTTAAAAAAAAAAAAAAAATTGTACACAAGTTCTACTTATTTATTTTACTCTGCGAATTTCAGTTTTGTTGATGAACTAATACTAATGATATGGAACATCCTACGACGATATAGCGATAATCACTGATATATATATATGTATATATATATATATATATATATACAGTAGAACCACTTAAGTCGAACTTCAAGGGAGATGACAAATAATTCGAGTTATAGAGCTTTCGACTTATGGAGGTTTCGACTTACGTGGATTTTGTAAGGATATATTTGACTTGTAGAGGTCTAGATTCTTTCTAACTTATTTTCATTTAGAGAGGTAAAATAAATAAAAATTTAAGTTACAGAGGTAATAAACATGTTTATTTGCAGCTTAAAAGTTATATTATATACTACAATAAAAAACCAAAACAATTCCGAAATAATTTTAAATGATCGAGTTGTAAAAAAGGTTGTAAAATCAAACATTGCTAATGTTCGAGATACAGAGGACCATTTTTTTTCGAGTTACGGAGGGAAAATATATTCCAAAATGGCTTCTGGGGATTGAATAATTTTTTCGAAATATAACGGGTTGAAATTTCGAGTCATGGAGGTTTGGGGGCTAAAAGGGAAAGGAATAAAACAAATTTTCGAGGTTTCGAAGTTTTCTTATCGACGTTAAAGAAAGGTTCTACTATATATATATTTCTCCAATCACTTCACATAAAAATTGTGTCTCGTGGATCAATTTGTAAAACAATCTCAAAAAAATTGAACTTTGTTTTCTGTATCTATGCAAAAGTTATCTCATTTGTCAGAAGCAAAGTTAATGGAAGATGTTGTTGTTTGCTTCTAGCATAAGAATGTTTATGTAAGACCATAACTTTGAAACCGCAGTAAAAGAAAAGAAAAAAAAAAATGCTCTGAATGGATATAAATAAGTTGTATTTTAAGTTCATTGGAAACTAGAGAAGCTCTAAATACGAGACTATAATTCAAATTTAGGTGAGAAAATCTGAAGATATCGGATTTAATATGTATTTTTGAAATTTTTTTTATCTACATTCACATTTTAATATTTTCTTGAAATTCTTGAGTAATAAGTGAAGAATAAGAATAAGAAAACGATGAGTGCTTCATCCGGAAGATTGTATAATAATGGAAAAACGATGCTAAAGATCGTTGGGATGTAAATATGATGGAAGATTGTTTTTCCATCGAGTGAGTCTGCAAGAAAAAGATGGTTACACCCAAACTAAGATCGTTGGGATTACACCCAATACTAAGATCATTGGGATGTAAATATGATGGAAGATTGGTTTTTCCATCGAGTGAGTCTGCAATCGAAAAATGGGAAGATTACCATCGAGTAAGTCTGCAATACTAAGATCGCTTGGGATGTAAATATGATGGAAGATTGGTTTTTCCATCGAGTAAGTATGCAAAGAAAAATGGTTACACCCAATACTAAGATCATTGGTATGTAAATATGATGGAAGATTGGTTTTTCCATCGAATAAGTCTGCAAGAGAAAAATGGCTACATCAATATTAAGGTCATTGGGATGTAAATATGATAGAAGATTACTGTTGGTTTTTCCATCGAGTAAGTCTGCAAGAGAAAAATGGCTACCCAATATTAAGATCATTGGGATGTAAATATGGTGAGAGATTAATGCTGGTTTATTCATCGAGTAAATTCTCATGAGAAAAATGGCTATACCCAAAACTAAGATCATTGGTATGTAAATATGATGGAGGATAAGTGTTGGTTTTTCTATAGCGTAAGTCAGCAAGAGAAAAATGGCTACACCCAATACTAAAGCCTAGTATGTAAATATGATGGAAGATTGCTGTCGGTTTTGGGCAACCAGATTGTAATTGTGAGGAGATACTTGAGGTGATGAGATGATTGCATAGGTTGGAGAACCGACAGCTTTATTTACACACGCATAAACATCACACAGATACAACTAGAAACATAAAATATTTAACACAATTATTTAAAGACAGATAGATATAGATGCGTGGAAGGACTCCACTTCTAAGCCGAAAACCCGAAACTCCGATACAAGCAGGGTGAGCGAAATATATCTCCTCTCTGGGTGAGAGTCTGTAAACCAACTAATGCGTCGGGGTGCTTTAAATATATTTCCTCTAGGGATGAGAGACTATAAACTAAAGGTTTTTGAGCGGGAACGCAGGTCGTGTTGTACTTCTCGGGTGTGAGTCTGGAGTCCAACTGACCTTTACTCATCAACGCCACAGGGCACATGAGGCATTTTTGCTATTTTTGCAGGAGGAAAAAATTAAGGAAGTTAAGGTTACAGTTTAAAACAAGTAATATAGAACAAAATTTTAAAGTCAATTCCTTCTTTTTTTTTTCACTCTATTGCAGAAAGTCCTTTATAAATAATTTTCATTTATTTTTTTAGGTTTATTTGGCGCCATTTATTGGTAGATATATGAAACTTAAATCTAAAATAAAACTAAAATTAATTAATTAAATTTAATTACTGAATTAATATTTTGAAAAAACTGTATTAACATCCAGTGTCATCCACTACAAGTTTAAAAAATGTATTTGAACTTTAGTGGATGAATAAAAAGTATTTCATTAACGATTGAAAATTTGAACAAGATATATATAGGGAGAGTTACTTCCATGAGACCACACGGGGTCTTGGACTTGGTTTAGATGTTGTTGTCTACCAAGAGATGTAAGGAAAACAAGTAGTATAAAAAAAAAAAATTTAAAGTCAATTCCTACTTTTTTTCACTATATTGCAGAAAGTCCTTTATAAATAATTATCATTCATTTTTTAAGTTTATCTGGCGCCATCTATTGGTGGATATATGCAACTTAAATCTAAAAAAACTAAAATGAATTAATTAAATTTAATTGATGAATTAATATTTGAAAAAACTGTATTAACATTCAGTGCCATCCACTACAAGTTTAAAAAAATGCATTTGAGCTTGAGTGGATGAATAAAAAGTATTTTATGAACGATTGAAAATTTGAACAATATATATAGGAGAGTGTGAACTAATAGAAGGAATTTAAAAACGAGGTTTAATCCGCTGGCGGTTTTGTTGTAGACACTGTTGCAAAACACCAGGAATTGACTGGATGGCGTTTGTGATGTTCAGCCTCTGGCTTCGTGAGTCGGACTACCTGATGGGAGTTTTCCCGGGTTTCCCCCTAACAGTCCTCCCATAAGGCATTTCCCTTCTTCTTCAGCATCACGAAGCCAAGTCAGACTTCTACATAGGGATACTCCATCGCAAAAGAAGCTGCTCCTGCTGTCTCTCCTTGCATGAGACCACACGGGGTCTTGGACTTGGTCTAGATGTTGCAGTCTACCAAGTGGGATAAGAAAAAAATAAATAAAAATAAATAATAAAATAAATAAATAAATCTAGAGTGTATTTCATTTAATTTTTTTTTTTGTCGCGTTTCATTTTTTCCGCAATATTTTAACTGACTTATAATTATATTATTATATCATTATAAAATTATCTTATTATATTATTACACAGTCCAGTCACATTAATGTGGCCACCTGTCAAAAAGCCAGAATATACAAGAGTGTATATTCTGGCTGTAAGTGAGTGTGGAATGTGGTATTAAATGGTATTTAAGTGGTATTAAGTGGAATTCTTTATATGCACTCCACTGCAATGTGCTGCCACCTGCCTTTTGTGATGGGTTATTTCACTCCGACGTCGAAAGTAGGTGGTGGTCACATTAATGTGACTGGACTGTGTATTATAACTGACTTACAATTATATTATTACACTGAAGTGACAAAAGTCATGGGATAGCAATATGCAAATTTTCAGATGGCAGTAGCATCGCGTAGAACAGGTATAAATGCGCAGTGCTTTCACAGAGCTTTCATTTCTGTTCAAGTTATTCATGTGAAGAGCTTTTCACGTGATGATGACCGCACGACGGGAATTAACAGACTTTGAACGCGGAATGTTAGTTGGAGCTAGACGCATGGGTCATGCCATTTCGGAAATCGTTAGGAATTCAACATTCCCAGATCCACTGTGTCAAGAGTGTGCCGAGAGTATGAAATTTCAAGCATAACATCCCACCATGGACAGCGCAGTGGTCGACCGCCTGCACTTAACGACCGAGACCGGCGACGTCTGCAAAGAGTCGTAAATTTTAACAGACAAGCAACACTGCGTCAAATAACCGCAGAAATCAATGTGGAACGTACAAGGGACTTGTCTGTTAAAACTGTGCGGAGAAATTTGGCTTTCATGGGCTATTCCAGCAGAAGACCGACTCGAGTGCCTTTACTGACAGAACGACATCGCTTGCAGCGACTCTCGTGGGCACGTGAGCATATCGGTTGTCCATAGATGAATGGAAAACCGTGGCCTGGTCCGATGAGTCACGATTTCAGTTGGTAAGAGCTGATGGTAGGGTTCGAGTGTGGCGAAGACCCCACGAAGCCATGGACCCAAACTGTCAGCAAGGCACTGTTCAAGCTGGTGGTGGCTCCGTAATGGTGTGGGCTGTTTTTTCATGGCATGGACTTGGTCCTCTGGTGCGACTGGACCGAACATTGACTGGAAATGCTTATGTTCAGCTACTTGGAGATCACTTGCAGCCATTCATGGACTTCATGTACCCAAACAACGATGGGATTTTTATGGATGGCAATGCGCCATGTCACCGGGCCACAACTGTTTGAAGAACATTCTGGACAATTCCAACGAATGATCTGGCCCACCTAGATCGCCTGACATGAATCCCATCGAGCATTTATGGGACATCATCGAGAGGTCTGTTCGTGCCCAAAATCCTGCACCATCAACGCTTTCACAATTATGGACGTCTATCGAGACAGCGTGGCTCAATATTCCTGCAGAAGACTTCCAACGACTTGTTGAGTCCATACCACGTCGAGTTGCTGCACTTCGCCGGGCGAAAGGAGGGCCGACACGATATTAAGAGGTATCCCATGACTTTTGTCACTTCAGTGTATATTATATTTGACTTATAATTATAACAATATATTTCTCAGAAATTTGTTTATAGTTCGCCTACATTTATTTGTAGGATTTTAAATGCTTCCCGAATTCGAAAAAGTTTGAGAATCATTGATCTAAAATACTAACTATTCACAGTTTAAAAATACAAATGACATACGTTGAAGTTTGCGCATCTTTAATCCAAAGCGTGCTTGGAAAATGTAACGCTTCAAGATTTTGAGTTATTACGAGTGAGAGTTTTAATTTGGCTTTTGAAGGTTATTTCGTTTCCGCGCTATTCCATCGCACATGCGCCGATGCGACAACAGCACTGTTATCACAGACGTAGAATCTTTCACCTCGAAAAATCGATGTTTCTGTATCAAATAAACGGAATAATAATTTCTCATTGCTAAAAAAAAAGTCTGTGATAACAATTTGTCAGAGCCATTTTTAAAAAATTACATCTTTCCTATATTTATTTACCTTATCATATCTTAAATAATAGATAAAAGCCAGATAAAAGTCGACCTAAATCATTCTTGCGGTAGTTCACTGCCAAAAGTTGGACAAAATTGCTCTTTTACATTTTCGACTCCTGTGATAATCATGGCAAAGTAAGTAGAAATATGTTTCTAATTTATCATTAATGCGTGTATATTTATCATATTAAATTATGCTGGATAAAATATTAATAAATTGTAGTTTACAAAAACTAAAAAAACACGCTTTTAGAGTGAATCAAACTAAAAGTAAAAAATAATTGTTAACATAAGAATAAAATAACTGACGAGAAAATGAATCTCACTGTATTTTTTTCTGAAAACTATTGTTACTTCCAATATTTTTTTTTACACGAACTGTTATTGTTTACAAAACTATTGTTGTTTTGAAGGGTATTTTTTTTCACGAAAACTACTGTTGTTGCGAATTTCTTTTTACGAAGCTATTGTTGCTTCGAAAAAGAAATTCGCAAATTCAAAATTCTTTGTTATTCATTACGCAACGGCATCTATCCCATATTCATATACATTTTACTTTTACAAGTAATTACAACGATAAATTATGTCTGAGGTTCTGCATTTTTCTTTTTTTTTTTCTTAGTTCAGGATCATTGCTTTATTTGTAGCCCAGACCATGCACTTATTGAATATGAACAGAAGACATGGCATTCATCAAAAGACTACTTTTTAAGTAGAAAGCACGAGCTGTACTTTTTTAAAGTTATCACAGAACTTCTCTCTTCTGAATTCTGGAGGACCTGAATGGCCGAGTGGCTAGAGCTCTGGCGCTCGGTACCCCAGGTTTCGGGTTCGAGTCCCGGCTGTGCCATGGATGTTGTAGTGGTTCGGAATCCACTTTAAACCGTAGGTCCCGGTCGAATAGGATCGTAGAACGTTGCGGGGGTAGTGTTACTCCGCGTCACGTGTCTTATCTTCAAGTGACACGCGCCCCCTGGGTAATGCAAAGTGAGTAATGTCTGTGCAGCGCTTGCTTTAAGGCATCCAAGACCAAGTGTCTAAGCGTTTGCCATCTGCATTAGAAGAAAAAAAAAAAATATGTGATTTCTGGAAGAAAAAAAAACCCAGTCCATAGAAAAACGTATTTCTCCAGTTAAGTCGGGAATTCCTTTTGACACTCCAACATTTCATTGCGGTCTGAAGTAGCACTTATAAAATTTTGTCCTCATACGTATGAAATAGTGAAATACCACTGAATATATCTTCCAATAATCAATCCTTGTTTGATAAGTCAAAGTTAATAGAGTAGCAACTATTAACAGCTGGGATTTAAACAGCGACAAAATCATTTATTATAACGTAACGATGTTACATAAAATGGGATTATATTTAAAATTTTAGTTATAGCGAAAAAAAGCGTACAAGAGGTGAAATTCCACATAAATAATTTTATATTTACAAATGCTAATTTATTTACATATTCGTACTTTTGTCTAATAGGGGATTACATATATCGGAGATATTAAAAGTAGTTTTTTTTATAACAAAATATTTTTTTTTTCACCTTTAACGGACTTAAAAGTATTTCAAAGGGTAAAAGTAAAAACAATTTTATTGTACTGTAAATTAAGCTTATAATAAATGTCCTTTAAAAATAATAGTGCTAAATTAGCAGAATATTTGAATAATTGAAGAAGAAAAAGAGAATTTTACCTTTAGTTATAAAGACGCCCCATTTGTAATACCTTAAATCTTATTTATTCAATTCCTTCTATTAGCTCACACTCTCCCTATATATATCTTGCTCAAATTTTCAATCGTTCATAAAACACTTTTTATTCATCCACTCAAGTTCAAATGCATTTTTTCCAACTCGTAGTGGATGACACTGGATGTTAATACAGTTTTTTTTCAAATATTAATTCAGTAATTAAATTTAATTCATTCATTTTAGTTTTTTTTAGATTTAAGTTGCATATATCTACCAATAGAGGGCGCCAGATAAACTTAAAAAAAGAATGAAAATTATTTATAAAAGATTTCCTGCAATATAGTGAGAAAAAAAAAAAGGAATTGACCTTAAAATTTTTTTTTTTTAATATTACTTGTTTCTATTTGAAGTTGCGTGTCTTTTATGTGGATTTGTATAAATCTGGAAAATGAATGAAAGATAGATAGTAAGTACAGATTGCAGATTCTTTTTTTTTCATTCTGGATTCTAGTCTGAGTCAAGGGTTGAACAAAATGGAAAATGAAACCATGTGAATAAATGAGTGAGAGAGATGGAAAGTGTGTATGTGTGAGAGAGAGAATTTTTCTAACTTAAAAAAAAAATGAATGAAAATTATTTGTAAAGGACTTTTCTGCAATATAGTAAAAAAAAAAAAAGTAGGAATTGACTTTAAATGTTTTTTTTTTATAATACTTGTTTTTCTCAGATACAACCCAGTCCCGCTGGCTTACAACAGCCTGGAGCCGGAGGATTGGGACAAAGACAAAGCTCCGGTGATATTCCTCCACGGTATGATGGGATACAAGGAGTACTGGAACGAGATACCTCAAGCCGTTGCGAAAGCCACCCATAGAAAAGTGAGATGGAATTGAATCTTCTTGGTTTCTCTTTTAACGTACTATAATGCGGGCAAGGGCAAACTTTTTCGATCGGGGGCCAAAATCGAAGAAAAAACAAAAGTTTGGCAGGTCAAAATAAATTTTTCTAAAATTTTAAAAATATTTATAATATTAATAATCATTTATTATTACCATAATATTTACAATATTATAAACCAATGATGTTACTTTATTTTTGAAATATTTTACGAATAACCCAAACAAGCACTAGCTTCGCTATACTTTTAAAAATTTCACCACTATTCACTATGTTGTTATATGCCCGCAATCTTTCCATACGCCATCAATAATATTAGAACTCGCGCCAAAAGAAAAAGCCGCTGGTTGGAGCTTAAAACGCGCAATCTGCCACATGTGAGGTCTAATTCCTCTATATTGGATTCCCATATGTCTGCTACCCGAAGAAGAGATAACGCTTGTTGGCGCCAATCCACAGCTATAACTAACAAAGAACTTCCGCTTTTAACTCTTTACCGATTGAAAGCTGTCTGCGATTGCTATTTCCGTCAATTTATGTTTTGTAGAACGGAAATCAGTTCTTTGAAAAAAAGAAAGAAAAAAAAAATACTGAATCAAAGTAGAAAAGGAGATGGATATATAATATAGAAATATATATTTCTTTAAATTTGCTTCGATCGGCAAATTAAAATTCTATCCGCGGGCCGGATAGAACCTTCCGGCTGGCCATAGTTTGAACATCCCTGCTATAATGTATACAACAACCTGTCACTAATGATATATATTTATATATATATATATATATATATATATATCATTAGTGATGAGAGATGTGATATATAATGTCTGAATGAGAGGTTTCATCATAATTGATGTTTATTTGCTTTTCACCCTACATCAAATACTCACCTTACGCTTTTCAAACCCTGATGTCTCCTACAGCAATTGCACAAAAGTCGAGACAAATTTTAAAAATCAATTATTCAAAATACGATTTGTAATTGTGCCTATTTCGACAGAAAGACTAGAAATAAAACATTGTTTTTCTGTTCAGAAGAAAAAAAAAATTTCTTTTTTTGGCCAGAAAGTTTAAATTGTTGACCACCAGATAGCGCTTCTTCATATACAGTAGAGTTGCAAATATTGCTAAGTATTGCATACAATTATTAATTTAGCTTTCCACAAGGCGTCTATGATTATTATCTGTAGTTTAATTCCACTAGCACACACCTATCAAACGAAATTGTCGCAATTTGTCAAATTCTGTAAAAGTACTGATTTCTTCCATCGTCTATAAGAGGGATGGGCAAACTCTGGCCCTCCGGAAGGTTCTATCCGGCAGCGGATAAAATTTAATTTGCCGGTCCGCGGTAAATTAACAGAAATATACACTGATGTGACAAAAGTCATGGGATACCTCTTAATATCGTGTCGGCCCTCCTTTCGCCCGGCTAAGAGCAGCAACTCGTCGTGGAATGGACTCAACAAGTCGTTGGAAGTCTTCTGCAGGAATATTGAGCCATGCTGTCTCGATAGACGTCCATAACTGTGGAAGCGTTGATGGTGCAGGATTTTGGGCACGAACAGACCTCTCGATGATGTCCCATAAATGCTCGATGGGATTCATGTCGGGCGATCTAGGTGGCCAGATCATTCGTTGGAATTGTCCAGAGTGTTCTTCAAACCAATTGCGAACAGTTGTGACCCGGTGACAGGGCACATTGTCATCCATAAAATTCCCATCGTTGTTTGGGTACATGAAGTCCATGAATGGCTGCAAGTGATCTCCAAGTAGCTGAACATAAGCATTTCCAGTCAATGTTCGGTCCAGTCGCACCAGAGGACCAAGTCCATGCCATGAAAAACAGCCCACACCATTACGGAGCCACCACCAGCTTGAACAGTGCCTTGCTGACAGTTTGGGTCCATGGCTTTGTGGGGTCTGCGCCACACTCGAACCCTACCATCAGCTCTTACCAACTGAAATCGTGACTCATCGGACCAGGCCACGGTTTTCCATTCATCTAGGGACCAACCGATATGCTCACGTGCCCACCAGAGTCGCTGCAAGCGATGTCGATCTGTCAGTAAAGGCACTCGAGTCGGTCTTCTGCTGGAATAGCCCAAGAAAACCAAATTTCTCCGCACAGTTCTAACAGACAAGTCCCTTGTACGTCCCACATTGAGTTCTGCGGTTATTTGACGCAGTGTTCCTTGTCTGTTAGAATTTACGACTCTTTGCAGACGTCGCCGGTCTCGGTCGTTAAGTGCAGGCGGTCGACCACTGCGCTTTCCATGGTGGGATGTTATGCCTGAAATTTCATACTCTCGGCACACTCTTGACACAGTGGATCTGGGAATGTTGAATTCCCTAACGATTTCCGAAATGGCATGACCCATGCGTCTAGCTCCAACTAACATTCCGCGTTCAAAGTCTGTTAATTCCCGTCGTGCGGTCATCATCACGTCAAAACCTCTTCACATGAATAACTTGAACAGAAATGAAAGCTCTGCGAAAGCACTGCGTATTTATACATGTTCTACGCGATGCTACTGCCATCTGAAAATTTGCATATTGCTATCCCATGACTTTTGTCACTTCAGTGTATATTTATATATTATATATCCATCTAATTTTCTACTTTGATTAAATTTTTTTTTCTTCCTTTTTCAAAGGACTGCTTTACTTTCCCTATTTTTGTTCTACAAAAACTTAAATCGACGAAAATACACACAACAATCACAGCAATCACAGACAGCTTTCAATCGGTAAAACATTAAAAGCGGAAGTTCTTTGTTAGTTATAGCTGTAGAATGGCGCCAACAAGCGTTATCTCTTTCTCGGGGAGCAGACATATGGGAATCTAATATAAATTATTCAAACGCAGATTTCAAGATTTCAGTTCCATTAAAAATAATTGATGTTTTTTCCACATTTTTCAACGTACATTGTGAAGCAGTGAGGTCAGATTTGCAGGTTGAATGAATTGAGTTGCAATCTAACAATCATCTCAAGCAGTTGTTTCTAAATATGCCAAAGTTAGAGTTTTACGAATCATTATCGAAAGTAAGTTTTCCAAATTAAATATCTCACCCAGTACTATGCTTGCTTCATCTTATATATGTGAACAAGTGTTTTCAAATATGAACCTTAGGAAGCATTATTTCAGAAGTAGACGGACAGATGAGCATTTAGCCTTGTTCCTTAGAATCAGTACATCTCACTTCGAACCTCAATATTAGGAACTTTTAAAAATGAAATCGCAATTTCATTCCTCTCATTAACATATTTAAATTGCAATACTTGTATATACTGTTTAAAATTTTAGAAAAATTTGTCTTGGCCCACAAAACTTTTTTTTTTTTTTTTTTTTTTTTGGCCCGCGACCGAAAAAAGTTTGCCCATCCCTAGCCTATAAGTATCACGCTCTTATGCTCAGAGGATTGTTTATTTTTCTCTATAAGAGAAAAATAAAAATCCTCCAAGTTTTGCTATTATTTGTTGGTCAAAAGCACACTTTTGCTTTTTTCCTGAGAGTTTTATAAAAACACTTTTATAAAACTCCTAGAAATAATGTCCGCATAATGTAGTATCATTTTATAATTCACACACCAAAAAATTAAATTTTTTTGTATATTCATAAATTATAGATAGAAAATTGTGGAGATAATAATAACAAAAATATAAAATATATGAACAAAAATTACCATAAAATCAAATAAATACAGTAGAACCTCTTTAAGTCGAATAAGTAGAAAACCTCCACAACTCGAACAATTTTTTTGTTCCCTTCCTTCAAACCCCAAAACCTCCATTACTCGAAATTGTAACCCTCTATAAGTCGAAATAATGAGTCAATCCACACAAGCTATTTTGGTATATATTTTCCCTCCGTAACTCGAAAAAAAAAATTGGACCTCTGTATCTCGAACATTAGCAATGTTTGGTTTTACAACCTTTTACAACTCGATCATTTGAAACTAATTACGTCTATAGCTCAAAGAAAAATAAGTTACCGAATTTAAGGATTTGCGGACAATGCACGTCATTGTTTCCTAGAAAACAATGTATGAGTATATAGTAAATAGAATAACCATTCTATGAAAAAGCAACTCGGAAGAAAAAGAATTTTCTGCTCTTTATAACTTAGTTACTGCTACAGATAGAGAACGATCAAATTGTCTAAAGCAAAAAAAAAAAAAAAAAATAATAATAATAATAACTGACTTTTTTAATACATACTATTTTTAATTTTAAGGTTGTTTCGGAATTATTTTGATTTTTTATTGTAGTACATAATATAATTTTAAGTTGCAAATAAACATATTTATTACCTGTGTAACTTGAATTTTTATTTATTTTACCTTTCTAACTCAAAATAAGTCAGAAAGAATCTGAACCTTCTACAAGTCGAATGTTTCCTTACAAAATCCGCTTAAGTCGAAATCCTCCAAAGTCGAAAACTCTATAACTCGAATTATTTGACGTCTCCCTTGAAGTTCGACTTACAGAGGTTCTACTGTACAAGAATAGACGACGAAAGCGCAAGTTGCTTTATTCAATTCCCACTATTAAAACACTCTCCCTATATATCTTCTTCAAATTTTCAATCTTCAATAAAATACTTTTTATTTGTCCAAAATTCAAAGTTCAAATACATTTTTTTTTTCACTTGCAGGGGATGACACTGGATGTTAATAAACTTTTTTTCAGATTTTAATTCATTCATTAAATTTAATTCATTAATTAAATTTTAGTTTTATATGGGAGAAAAAAATTTCTCTTCTATAAGATATTTAGCAGGATATAAATGCAGTGATAAACACCGTCAGTGGAGAAGCGTGTAGATAGCTGGAAAAAAAAATTCTTTTTCGGGTACTTTTTCCGTTCCAGTCTGAGTCAAGGAGGAAACAAAATGGAAAATGAAACATATGAATAAATGAGTGAGAGAATATGTAGTATGATTATATTATTAGTGAGAGTGAAAATTGCAAGGATATTCGCTTTGTAATTTGCCACTTAATATTGTGATTCTGTCATATGTATATACATATTTATATTAATTGTCATTATGGGGCCTGACGGCCGAGTGGCTAGCACTCTGTCGCTCGGTACCACAGGTATCGGGTTCAAATCCCGGCTTTGAGCATGGGTGGTTCGGAATCCACATTAAACTGTAGGTCTCAGTCTAACAAGAGCGTTGCGAGGGTATTGTTACTCCGCGTTAGTAGCTTGCGTCCGTAGCTCCACGTCCAAGCTGCACGCACCTCTTTGGATAGTGCTAAGTGTGCTCCTTGGATAGTGCTAAAAGCGCTCTGGCGCTAGGCACCACAGGTTTCGGGTTCGAGTCCCGGCGGTACCATGGATGTTTGTAGTGGTTCGGAATCCACTTTAAAGTGCAGGTCCCGGTCTAATAGGATCGTAGAGCGTTGCGAGGGCATTGTTACCCGCGTCCGTGGCTTACCATCAAGTTACATGCGTCCCCTGTGTAATGCAAAGTGAGTAACGTCTGTGCAGCGCTTGCCTTAAGGCATCCAAGACCATGCTGTCTAAGTGTTTGCCAGCTGCATTAGAACAAAATAATTAATTGTAATTATTTAATAAAAAGTAACTAAAAAAAAAAATGTAAGCAGTTTGTAAAATTGTTTGTCCTAAGTAGGAATTGAATTAAAAATATTTTTTTTATATATTACTTGTTTTTCAGGTGTACGCGGTGGATGCCAGTAACCATGGTGACAGCCCCTGGACCGATGTCTTCAACTTCGACGTCAACACGGATGACCTCTTGCTCTTCATGGACACCATCAAGGCTCCCAAGGCCATCCTCGTAGGACACAGCATGGGGGGAGTCACCAGCATGCAGACGGCAATTAGAGTGGTGAGCATTATAACACATGCATTAATTTTCAGATTTTGTTGCTTAACATGTTTCTCGACATTTTCCCAGATTTGCTTAATGAATGGAATTTAAGAAACAAAAATTTTTCCGGTACTCAAAAATTATGGGGCCTGAATGGCCGAGTGGTAGCAGTCTAGCGCTCGGTACCACAGGTTTCGGGTTCGAGTCCCGGCGTTGCCATGGATGTGTGTAGTGGTTCGGAATCCACCTAAAACAAAACCGTAGATCCCGGTCCTAATAGTATCGTAGAGCGTTGAGGGGGTAGTGTTGAGGTTCGTTCCTATCGTGGCATGAGGGGGCGAAGCGACATGCGGCAGGAAGAAAATTTTTTTCGACGCGTTCACACCGAAGCGTCAGAAATCGCTTCCCGCCTAGTGAAGTTCCAGTTACTTCTACTAGATGGCAGATCTACTATTGACTCAATTCAAGTCACAGGACGCGGCAAGCATTTGAGTGTTGAAAGTTGGACAACTCGAAGAGGTGGATTTCAACCGATTTCAGCCGAACGCTTTGTGGCTAGCGATTGGTCAACGCTTCGCGCTGCAACGCCTCGGTGTGAACGAGCCTTTAAGATAATGGATTTGTTATCTTTCTGCCATTCTTGTAAAATTGCATTAAATTGAAGTGTTCGGCATTCGAAATTACAGCAACATTATCCAATAGGAATCAACCGTAACACGGAAAGGATTTATTTAACATTCACGGTAAATAATAACAATAAGGAAAAAAAATTTATAACAAAAATGGCATTCTAATTTAAGGAGTGTTGTATAACAATGCGCAGAATATTTTCATAATGGCGCAATAAGGATAAATATTGTATAATTCGCGGTAAGTAATAATAAAGTGGAAAAGAAAATTTATAACAAAAAGGATATTCTAATTAAAGGAGCGTTGTATAACAATGCGCAGAATGTTCTCAGAATGGCGTAATAAGGATAACTAGTATTGTATAATTTTTTACACAAATTTTTGAGAAGTTGGCTTGGGATGATAAGATTGAGTAATTTAATGATAGATAATGGATATTCTGTGAGATGAAGGAGCCAAAAGATTGTAGTTGAAGACAGGGCCGGATTTAGATGAAAAGAGGCCCTAGGCTATTCCACTTCTGAGGCCCTTTCACCTCCCATTTTTAAGTTTGTAAATTACTTGAGAGATAATAAAATAATATCATTACTGTGACATATATCAATATGTTAAATGAAACATGTTGTGATTGGAACTAATCTTTGTAAAAAATGTGGCCCAACATACCACCAAGATAATTACCCCCACCAACCCCCCACCAAGATAAGTAGATAATTTTTATTTGGACATTTATTCTCAGCATCCTATATAATATTTGTAGCAATAACTCATCAAACAAAACACACAACATTTACAAAGAAACAAAATTCAAATAATAAAAAACTTTGACTACGAAAATAAAAACAAGCAATAAAAATTATCCTATTTTCTATCAAATTAAAGTACATATATTCAATACATTGAAGATTAAAGCAAATTCAATACAGATAAATTTATTTCGTAATAATTCGCGTTTAAAGTTTAAGTATGAATTTTAAGTTTTAAACTAAACCGAAAATGGAACTTTATTCAAACAAAATCCAGATCACGTAAAAGAAAATATCAAATTGTATATCATATTAATTTTTATGGTTATTTTATTTAAGAACTGATTCGATCCAAGTATTCATTTAAAACGAAATAGTAGATTAGAGGAATTTCTTTCGAAACTTTTTCGCACAGAATTCTTCTATAAGTTCATCGTTCATAAATTCAGTGTTTACTGTTTTTAGAATAATGTCATTCTAATTTTGCTAACAATTGGAATGTAGGCCCCTCTTGATCTTGAAGCCCTAGGCTGAAGCCTAGTTAGCCTACAGGAAAATCCGGACCTGGTTACAGATCTGGCCAAGACGGTTTTAGAATAATTAAGAGAGAAAAATAATCTAAATTGTGGCGCCATCTATAAGTGAAAGAAAATTTTCTAAAATGTTATGAGTATTGATAAAAGGATACAGTGCATAAAATAGAAAACAAACAATAATAAATAAAAGAAAAAAATCTTAAAAATCCACTTTCATTTAATCAAAAAAGCAACTTATAATAATATTTTGACTATAAAAAAAAAAGCCAAATAAAAAAAAAAGAGAATTTTAAAAAACTGGCTTGTTGGCGAAATAGTTATGAGATGTTAGTTAGTTATGAGATACTTAAGTTATGATATATTAAAAGTTTAGAAATCATATTTTGCTACATATCTTAGAATAATATTAAAACTATGTGTTATTATTAAGACAACATAGAAAAGATTCTTTTAATTAAAGAAAGAAAATATTGAGAAACACAGACTTGAAAGAAAAAAAAAAAGGATGTATTTGAAATTTTTTTTTTTATTTAAATTAAAATACTCAATATTAATGAGCGATTTCAAAAAAATATGTGTGAAATATGAACTTTATAGAGCCTCATTTTCTACGACAAATATTTTTTAAAGTATTTTTTGCTATATTTCCATATTTCTTACTATATTTTCAAAAATACTTTTGCACCCATTATAATCGTATCTTATGCATTTCAGTTAAAATTGGAAAAGATACGATTACTATGGTTGCGGAAATCTTAGTTTAAAACAATTAGTTTTTTTTCCTTTTCTAGAGATTTTTCAATTCCTTCTATTAGCTCACACCCTCCCTATATATATCTTGTTCAAATTTGCAATCGTTCATAAAACACTTTTTATTTATCCACTCAAGCACATTTTTTTTGAACTTGTAATGGATGACACTTGATGTTAATACAGTTTTTCCAAATATTAACTAATTCATTAAATTTAATTCATTAATTTTAGTTTTTTTAGATTTAAGTTGCATATATCTACCAATAGAGGGTGTCAAATAAATTTAAAAAAAAAATGAATGTAAATTATTTATAAAGGACTTTCTGCAATATAGTGAAAATGTAGGAATTGACTTTAAAATTTCTTTATATACATATGTTACTTGTTTTTAGTTGAAACGTATTTGATTCATATATGTTACGGGACTCATCTGATATGCTTTATTTTTTTATGTAACTGAATTTTATGATTCTTATATTTATTTTTATAACCTCATAAAATTTTGAAATGAGGTTTTTTGAGCTTGGTTCTAATGGGACTTTTGCACGGTCAAATGTTACTTTTGTGTAGCCAAATGGGACTTTGCGCAGTCAAATATAACTTTTTTGGGCAGTTGGTGTCACTTTTGTACATTCAGATGTTACATTTGGGCAGCCAAATGTTACTTTTTAGTAGGTAAATGTGACTTTTACATAAAAAAATGGGACCTTTGTGTAGTCAAGTGTTACTTTTTATTATATAAATGTGACTTTTACATAAAAAATGGGAAGTCAAGTGTTACTTTTTAGTATATAAATGGGACTTTTACATAAAAAATTGGACCTTTGTGTAGTCAAGTGTTACTTTTTAGTAGGTAAATGTCACTTTTAAATAAAAAATGGGACCTTTGTGTAGTCAAGTGTTACTTTTAGTAGGTAAATGTGACTTTTACATAAAAAGTGGGACTTTTGTGTAGTCAAGTGTTACTTTTTAGTATATAAATGTGACTTTTACATAAAAAATGGGACCTTTGTGTAGTCAAGTGTTACTTTTTAGTAGGTAAATGTGACTTTTACATAAAAATCGGGACTATAATTATATCACTTCAAGTAATTAATAATGAAGGAATTTTTTTAAATGCATTTTGATGTTCTCGCCAACTAGCCTGAAAGAATCGAGAAGATAGTCGTGGAAGACATGACGGCGAGCGACCTCCCTATGCAGATAGCCGTACTATTAAAGAAGCAGTTTCCCTTGATTAGAGAAGCAATTGACTCGATACCACCCGAACTGGACGAAGTAGAGGCGAGAAAGTTTATTGTAGATTTCCTGGCTAAATACATACCTCAGCCACCGGTAAGTGAACAATTTCGATGTCAAAACCAAAGATCTTTTTTCCAATTCCTTCTATTAGCTCACACTCTCCCTATATATATCTTGTTCAAATTTTCAACCTTTAATAAAATACTTTTTATTCATCCACTCAAGTTCAAATACATTTTTTTTTTCGAACTTGTAGTGGATGACACTCGATGTTAATGCAGTTTTTTTCAACTATTAATTTAGTGATTAAATTTAATTAATTAACTACAGTTTTTTTTTTTTAGATTTAAGTTGCATATATCTACCAATAGATGGCGCCAGATAAACTTAAAAAATGAATGAAACTTATTTATAAAGGACTTTCTGCAATATAGAGAAAAAAAAAAGAAGGAATTGACAAAAAAACTTTTTTTATATATTACTTGTTTTAATTCCTACTATTAGTTCACATTCTCCCTATATATATCTTGTTCCAATTTTCAATCGTTCATAAAATACTTTTTTATTCACCCACTCAAGTTCAAATACATTTTTAAACTTGTAGTGGATGACGTTTGATGCTAATGCAGTTTTTTCAAATATTAATTCATTAATTAAATTTAATGAATTTTAAATTTTTTTATTAATTTGTTTTTATATTACTTGTTATCTATCTGTATTTCTTAAAATTAAAAGACTGAAACACTTTAGCACGCGTCACTGGTGAGCAATAGGGCGGTGGTTCATTTCACTGACGACTTTGTTGTAGACACTGTTCCAAAAAACAAGTAGAAGATTAGATGGCGTTTGTGATATTCACTATCTTGCCTTGTGAATCGGACTACCTGGTAGGAATTTTGGGGGTTTTCTGTCATGAGCCAAGTCAGACTTTTACCTACTGGTGCTACATCACAATTGAGGCTGCCCTCCTTTCACTCCTTCCAAGAGACCATACGGGGTCTTGGACTTGGTCTGGATGTTGCTGTCCATCAAGTGAGATAAGAAAAAAAGGTTTAATCCGTTGGTGGCTTTGTTGTAGACACTGTTCCTAAAAAAAAAGAAGTAGATTCGATGGCGTTTGTGATGTGCAGCATCTTGCCTCGTGAGTCGGACTACCTGGTGGGAGTTTTCAGGTTTATTCCAAACTATACGTAAATGCTTTGTAGTTCTCCCTAGAAAGCACTGTCCTCCTTCTTCAGCGAGTTGGAACCAAGTTGGACTTCTACCTACGGGTGCTCCATCACAACAAAAGTTGTCACTTTCCCCCATTCATGAGTAAATTACTCATGGGATGTCGTTACTGAGTTACTGTCGTTTGTGCAGGATACTGAGTTTTAAATGCAACAATACCATCAGTATATCAATAGTATTACATTTACTACTATCATCCAATCTTTAGTATTAACACCTTTCATAGAAGAATTTGAAGAGATGAATTAGTGATGAGTTGATATGCCTATTAAAAAAACAAATATCATTAGTAAAACTTATGTCATTTGTGTTAAGTGAATTCAGCGACACGGAGCCAAGTCCGATTTCTACTTACGGATGCTCCATCGCAACAGAAGCTGCTCCTCCTTTCGCTCCTTCCATGAGACCCCACTGGGTCTTGGACTTGGTCTAGATGTTACTGTCTACCAAGTGAGATAAGAAAAAAAAAAAAACGAGGTTCAATCCGCTGGAGGCTTCGCTGTAGACACTGTTTCAAAATCGAGGAGGAGACTGGATGGCATTTGTGATGTTCAGCCTCTTGCCTCGTGAGTCGGACTACCTGGTGGGAGTTTTCCCAGATTTTCCCACATACTATATGTAAATGCGTGGTAGCTCATCATAAAAGTCCTCCCGGTAGGCAGTGATCTCCTTCATCACCGTAACGGAACCAAGCCAGACATTTACCAGCTCCATCACAACAGAAGCTGGGCCCGAATGGTCAAGTGGCTAGCGCTCTGGCACGCGGTACCACAAGTTTCGGGTTCGAGTCTCGGAGATGCCATGGATGATTGTAGTGGTTCGAAATCCACATTAAGCCGTAGGTCCCGGTCTCATATGACTGTAAGAGCGTCACGGAGCAAAGTCAGGTTTTACCTACGGGTGCTCCATCACAACAGAAGCTGCTCCTCCTTTTTGCTCCTTCCATGAGTAGATCACTCATGGGATACCCGTCCCGCACTGCAGGACATTGAGGATTAGTCACAACAACAACAACAGAAGCTGCCTCCCATTTCTCTCCTTCCATGAGACCACACGGGGTCTTGGACTTGAATTACATGTTGCTGTCACCCAAGTAGGATAAGAAAAAAAAATCTTTTCGATTTAAAACTGGAAACTTCTTAGGGAACGTATTAAGGTATGAACATATAATACAAATAATATTTGATAAAATCTTGCATTAAATAAGATTTAAAGGACACTCTTTTTCAATTCCTACTATTAGTTCACGCTCTCCCTATATATCTCGCTCAAATTTTCAATCGTTCATAAAATACTTTTTATTCATCCACTCACGTTCAAATACATTTGTTTTGAACTTGTAGTAGATGACACTTGATGTTAATACAGTTTTTTTTCAAATATTAATTCATTCATTAAATTTAATTCATTAATTTTAGTTTTATATGGGTGAAAAAAATCCTCTTATATAAGATATTTAGCCGGATATAAATTTAGGAATAAATACCGTCAGTTGCGGAACGTGTAGATAGCTGGAAATTTTTTTTTCAAATTCTTTTTTCATTCTGGGTTCTAGTCTGAGTCAAGGAGCTAACAAAATGGAAAATGAAACATCTGAATAAATTAGTGAGAGGGATAGAAAGTGTGTATGTGAGAGAGAGTAAGTGTGTGTGTGTGTGTGTGTGTGTGTGTGTGAGAGAGAGTAAGTGTGTGTGTGTGTGTGTGTGTGTGTGTGTGTAAGTGTGTGTGTGTGTGTGTGTGTGTGTGTGTGTGTGTGTGAGAGAGAGAGAGAGAGAGAATTTCAATCGTTCATAAAATACTTTTTATTCATCCACTCAAGTTCAAATACATTGTTTTTGAACTTGTAGTGGATAACACTTGATGTTAATACAGTTTTTCCAAATATTAATTCATTCATTAAATTTAATTAATTAATTTCAGTTTTTTTTATATTTAAGTTGCATATATCTACCAATAGATGGCGCCAGATAAATTTAAAAAATGAATGAAAATTATTTATAAAGGGCTTTCTGCAATATAATGAAACAAGAGTAGGACTTGACTCTGAAAATTTTTTTTTTTTTTATGTTACTTGTTTTTTACCAGCTACAAATAAGTGGATGAATCTCTTTGCAGGATTCGGATGAAAAACCTGAATATAAAGGTATAGTTTTCCCACTGAAGAGAAACGAAGACGGTAAATACGTTTCCAAGGCCAACCTAGACACTATCCAAAAGGCATTGGATGATCCAAAGAACTTGCAGTCCAACATCAGTGGGGTTTACGAGGGGCCAGTATCTTTCATTTATGGGACGGCGTCCCATTTATCCATGTAAGTATATCACACGAAATGTCACTTTTCTTAGTTAATTAATTTTCTTTTATGAGTTCTAAAAAATATATATAAGGGGTATTGTAACTCGCGTCCGTAGCATATCTTCAAGCTGCACGTACCCCTTAGGTAGTTCTAAATGAGTAACATGGATGTCTGTAGTGGTTCGAATCCACTTTAAACCGTAGGTTCCGGTCTAATATAATCGTAGAGAGTTGCGGGGTAGTGTTACTCGCTTTCTTAGTATATCTTCAAATTACTCGTGCTCCCGGTTAGTACTAAATGTAACATCGGTGCAGCTCTTCCTTATAGCAAACAGATTGTCTCTGTATTACCAGCTGCATTATAACAACTACAACGTACAAGTTTTCTGGGTCTGATGGCCAAGTGGCTAGCGCTCTGGAGCTCAGTACCACAGGTTTTGGGTTCGAATCCCGGCCGTGCCATGGATGTTTTATAGTGGTTCGGAATCCACTTTAAATCGTAGCTTCCGGTCTAATAAGATCGTAAAGCGTTGCGGGGTAGTGTTAATCGCTTCCGTAGTATATCTTTAAGCTACACGTGCCCCCTGGGTAGTGCTAAATGAGTAACAGCGATGCAGCCCTTGCTTACGGCAACTTAACTTATGCTTAACTGCCTCTGTATTGCCAGTTGCATTAGAAGAGCAACAACATACAAGCTTTCTTTATCTTTTTCTTGTTTACCTGGTGACTGAGTGACTAGCGCTCGATTCGATATTTTAATTATTAGAAAGGAAACTTATTTTTTTGTGTAGTTAAAATCCCACCGAAAATATCTTTCTCTCCTATTACGCCGCTCTATTGAATCCGTCTAATTTGGAACAGACTTCGGATGCGAATGCCAGCGGTCCCATGTGTGTTTGTAGCGGTTCGGAATCCCCTTTAAACCGTAGGTTGCCTTCTAATATAATCATACAGCGTTGCGGGAGTAGTTTTACTTGCTTTCTTAGTATATCTTCAAGCTACACTTGCACCCGGTTAATGCTAAATGAGTAACATCGGTGCAGCTCTTGCTTGTAGCATAAAGATTATCTCTATATTACCAGCTGCATTAGAACAACTACAACATACAAGTTTTCTGGGTCTGATGGCCGAATGGCTAGCGCTCTGGAGCTTTGGGTTCGAATCCCGGCAGTGTCATGGATTATAGTGGTTCGGAATCCACTTTAAACAGTAGCTCCTGTCTAATACGATAGTAGAGCGTTACTGGGGTAGTGTTAATCGCTTCCGTAGTATATCTTCAAGCTACACGTGCCGCCTGGGTAGTACTAAATGAGTAACAGCGGTGCAGCCCTTGCTTACGGCATAAAGAGTAACTGCCTCTGAATTGCCAGCTGCATTAGAACAACAACAACATATAAAAATATTAATGGAATTAATCGTAGAAAACGTTTAGTTGTCTGGAGTTTATTCTGAAGTAAATGAAAATTCCTTTTTATGTTATCCAAAATAAAATATTTTTAGACTTTTTTATTTTTTTTTTTATGGAATACTGGCTTTTGAAAAAGCCGTTTTGAGTCGATTGAAGATATTCAACGTGAATCGCCGCTCGCTTTGAAGACCATCCCTGCCGTTGACATTTTAGCATGCATTGAGAATTAGAAAAAAAGTTGGCCTAAGTGCATTGTGCCGGAGGGGATTACTTTGAAGGCGATGAATTAAATTTGGAATGATAAAAAAAAGAGTTTTTGGAAAAAAAAATAATTGGGCTTACTTTTTGGGCACAGTAGTATTGTATTTATCTGATACCCAATATTTTTCTTTTCTTATTAATGCAGCTGGCAAACACTTAGACAGCTTGGTCTTGTATGCCTTAAGGCAAGCGCTGCACAGATGTTACTCACTTTGCATGACACAGGGGACACGTGCAACTTGAAGATAAGCCACGGACGCGGAGTAACAATGCCCCCCGCAACTCTCTGCGATCCTATTAGGACCGGACCTACGGTTTAAAGTGGATTCGAACCACTACAAACATCCGTGGCACCGCCGGGAGTCGAACCCGAAACCTGTGGAACCGAGCACCAGAGCGCTAGCCAGTCGGTCATTCAGGCCCTGATGCCCAATATGCATAAATAAATAAAAAAAAAAAAATTTTAATATATATATGCAGGGCCGGATTTAGATGAAAAGAGGCCCTAGGCAATTCCACTTATGAGGCCCTTTCACCCATTTTTAAGTTTCAAATTACATGAGAGATAATAAAATATATCATTACTGTCATATATATAAATATGTTAAATGAAACATGTTGTGATGGGTACTCATCTTTATAAAAGATAATAAATAAAATGTGGCACGGATAATAAATAAAAAAAAAGTCGAGAACACTTATTTGGACATTTATTCTCAGCACCCTATATAGTTTTTATTGTAACAATAACCACACAACATTTACAAATGAACAAAATTCAAATAATAAAAATCTTTGACTACGAAAATAAAATATGCAATGAAAATTATCCTATTTTCTATCTAATTAAATTAAACATATTCAATATATTGAAGATTAAAACAAATTCAATTCAGATAAATTTACTTCATAATAGATTGAAGTTTAAGTATGATTTATTATGAATTTTAAGTTTTAAACGCGTTGAACTTAACCAACACATTTTTATGTCTGTTTATCAGTTATTCTTACATATAGTTATTGTTACATATGTGTAGAATTTCTTCTTATTTTCTATTCAGTGCTTTAGTGTTTACTGTTTTTACAATAGTGTCATTCTAATTTTGCTAACAATTGGAATGTAGGCCCCTCTTGATATTGAGGCTCTAGGCTGACGCCTAGTTATCCTATAGGAAAATCCGGCCCTGTATATATATTATGTTACAGAAGTAATAAACATGTTTATTTGTAACTTAAAAGTTAACCAAAATAATTCCGTAACAACCTTAAAATTAAAAATATTATGTATTAAAAAAATTCGGTTATTATTTATTTATTTATTTATTTATTTTTTTTTTTTAGACAATTCGATAGTTCTCTATCTATAGCGTTATCTAAGCTGTAAACAGCAGAAAATTCTTTTTCTTCCGAGTTGCTATTTCATAGAATGGGTTATTCTATTTACTATATACTCATACATTGTTTTCTAGGAAACAATGACGTGCATTAATCGGCAAATCCTTAAAGTCGGTAACTTATTTTTTCGAGCTATAGAGGTAACTAGTTTCAAATGATCGAGTTTGGAAAAAGGTTGCAAATGCTAATGTTCGAGAAACAGAGGTCAATTTTTTTTTTTTTTTTTTTCGAGTTACGTAGGGAAAATATATACCAAAATGGCTTGTGGGGATTGACTCATTATTTCGACTGATAAAGGGTTGAAATTTCGAGTCATGGAGGTTTTGGGGCTTGAAGGGAAGGGAACAAAAAAAAAATTTTTTAGAGTTGTAGAGGTTTTCGACTTATCGAGGTTCGACCTAAAGAGGTTCAACTGGATATGTAAAATTAGCTTTCATTCTTTTAGTATATCTGTTTCCTCAATTATTTGAATCTATTTTAGGGCTATAATTACAAACATATATATTTCTTTTACAGAAGCGGTGATGAAGAAAGGATCAAAAAGCACTTCCCCAACGCAGAGTTGGTGGGCATTGATGGTGCCAGTCATATGGTTCATTCGGACTGTCCACTGGAATTTTTGGTAGCTCTTCTAAATTTTTTGCAATATGAATAGCCCTATTTAATGACCAAAGGACAATTGTTTGCAATATGAATAGCCATATTTAATGACCAAAGGGCAATTGTTTGCAATATGAAGAGCCATATTTAATGATCAAAGGACAATTTTTGCAATATGAATAACCATATTTAATGATCAAAGGACAATTGTTTGCAACATGAATAGCCCTATTTAATGACCAAAGGGCAATTGTTTGCAATCTGAATAGCCATATTTAATGACCAAAGGACAATTGTTTATTTTTTTTATCTTGCTGAAAGTATTTAATATTTTTTATGATTTTAATTTGATATAAATTTATTTTTTAAATAAATAAAAAGATGCATTGAAATTGGTATTATTATTTTCTTATCACAATTTATTATTTGTTCAGCAAACTCAAACGTCAGCAGTATTCCAACACATCAAAATATTTAGATTCATTTTCCACTAATATTTTGGACTATTTTTAAAAAATATTTTTATTTTATTAAAGACATTTTTTTTGAAAATTTAAAACAAATTTCAGATTTATTATGTTAATTTGACAAAAGAACAAGCGTAAATATGAATCGTTAACACTTTTGTATTATACATAATTTTAGATTTGGGAATATTCACCAAAACTACAGTACATCATTTCATAATCTTAATTCTTTTCCTACAAATTTTTCATATTAAAAAAATTATGACATATGTTTTATATTATTTTTTATACTAAAATTTTTATACTTAATGATATATATATAACATTATACTATATAATTTTAGTAAATCGTTGACTTTCTACAGCACAAAAGAAATGTTATAAAATTGAAATTGTTTCTAATAATTTTTATTTCCTCTTAATGGTTATAATTCTTTTAATAGTTGAGAACTTTGTATTTATTTAATATAATTGGAAAGAATTCACAATTTAAGATATTTTTTAATAATAATAAAAAAAAAGATTATTTTTCACATTTAGCAAGCGGAATAATATCTATGTTCAAGATCAATGCCGTTTTCCTCAAATACTAGCCACAACACACCCCAAATTTTCTAAAGTAAAATTTTTCTTTAATCTTCTCATAAAAAACATATCGTTATCTAATGAACATACACAGTCCATTCACATTAATGTGACCACCACCTACTTTGGACGTCAACGTGAAATACCCCATCACAAAATGTAGGTGGCAGCACATTGCAGTGGAGTGTATATAAAGAATTACCCCTTAATACCACCCTCCCCCTTAAAATCAGAATATGCAAGAGTGTATATCCTGGCTTTTAACAAGTGGTCACATTAATGTGACTGGACTGTGTATAATTGAAATGCGATATGTTTTCATACTCATTACTCATTAAAATCTAACATAAAAGTGAGGCTTTTGACTTTTCAAAGCATTGAAAACTTTTTGAGTGTTGAAATGTTTTTGAAACTGTTGACTTCTTATTCCAATCTGAATATTTTCACGATTATAACAAAATAGCTATGCGTAGAATACATTGACTGACCTTAGAATTCATTTTTCTTTTTGTGATAATATTCCTCACTGTCTTTATGGTTGCTCTACCTTCTATCAGACATGTTCTGGAATGTACTGTATAGCCCATTCGAGAAATAATTTTGTAATCATATTTGAGCTTATACAAGATAAACATTTATAAAACAACCGTACAAACATATTTGTGAGATGTGAAAATCAATACAGAATATTTGTCAAGCATCTAAATTTCAAACATTTTATTTCGCAATGCATTTCTTTTATAGAGAAAATGTTAAAAAATATTTAAATTTCAATGACTGTGATTTAAATATTATTAATACTTGGAAATGTTTCAAATTCCCATTCTGCTAACAAACAAACTTAATTACTTAGAACTCTAAGTAACAAAGATAAAAACTAAACATAAGAAGAACTAAACAAGATAAAGAATAACAATCAAACAATGGATTTTCTTAGCAGTCAAGCACATTTTATTTAAAACAAATGTTTTTACGAAACAAGTAATAAAAATAAATAAAATCAATTTTAGCAATTTCATTTAGCTTGATACTTTATTAAAGTTTTTATTTTGGATTAAGTTTCAGGTAATATTTTTTTCTTTTGAATTGATGATTTTTGAATTTACAGTAATTTTTAAGGAGTGTGTTTGTAGATAACTTCACAATAAATTTTATTGTTAAAAAACCAGAATTTAAGATGTGGCATAACAAAATAATTTTCAATAAGGATGTCTATAATTAAAGTAATTAGCTTTGCCCAGTTTTTTTTGCCAAATTCTTGTAATGTTACCACCAAGTTAATGTTAAATATTTGAAGTTTTAAATTGATATTTTGTCTTTCAAGATTAATATGTCATAATGCTTTTGAATTTAATGAGTAGCGATACTTAAGTAGATTATCAGATTCGATTTCACATAATTTTTTTTAATTTAAAAGTGATAGACAGTGTAATTTACCTCTCATATCGTCTTTTATATTATTCAAATAAAAAAAATTATAGTTTAAAAAACTAAAAAACACGCTTTTAGAGTTAATCAAATTAAAAAATAAAAAATAATTGTTAACATAAGAATAAAATGACTGACGAGAAAAATGAATGTCACTGTTCTAAAAGCGTGGGGTGCTTTGTATGACATTTTTAAACTAACTCTGCATTTCGGAATGAAACAAGTGAAAAATTATAACGATTGATATCGAGCACCCCACGCTTTTAGAACAGTGACATTCATTTTCTTGTCAGTAATTTTATTCTTATGTTAACAATTATTTTTTACTTTTTAGTTTGATTAACTCTAAAAGCGTGTTTTTAGTTTTTAAAACTATAATTTATTAGTTAACTCTAAAAGCGTGTTTTTTAGTGTTTTTAAACTATAATTTATTTTTTACTTTTGTTTGATTAACTCTAAAAAGCGTGTTTTTTAGTGTTTTTAAACTATAATTTATTTTTTACTTTTTAGTCTGATTAACTCTAAAAGCGTGTTTTTAAACTATAATATTTAAACGAGATCCGGGTACGGAGGACTGGAACTATAGTTCTTAAAATAATTTGATCGTGAGTAAAACAAAGGCTAAATGCGAATATGTCGAGCCACAATATTTTTTACTTATTTCCAAACTCTCAGTAGTAGTTAAAAGAGGCATAATTAAGTAATAATAATTTGAAAGTAAATGAAAATAAAACAAAAACAAGTAATATAAAAAAAAATGTTTAAGTAAATTACTTTTTTTTTTTACTATATTGCATAAAGTCTTTAAAAATAATTTTCATTCAATTTTTTAGGTTTATCTGGCGCCATCTATTGTAGATATATGCAACTTAAATCTAAAAAAAAACTGAAATTAATTCATTAAATTTAATGAATGAATTAATATTCGAAACTCTCACATCAAGTGTCATCCACTACAAGTTCAAAAAAATGTATTTGAACTTGAGTGGAAGAATAAAAAGCATTTTATGAACGATTGAAAAGTTGAACAAGATATATATAGGAAGAATGTGAGCTAATAGAAGGAATTGAAATAAAAATCCACAATATTTTTTATCTATTTCCAAACTCCCAATAATAGTTAAAATAGGCATAATTAAGTAATATTAATTTGAAAGGAAATGGAAATAAAATAAATAAATAGACACAGCACACTTCTATTCAATGCATTTTTATTTGAAATAATACAACGGCGCCCAGATGTACATGAAACACCATATACAAAAAATGAGAAATATCTCTTCACCCTTCACAGTAAGTAAGTATTCAACACGAGACGCAGATGAAGCCCATCTTTGGAATCACAAAAAGTGAGAGAGCACATATAATAATCACAATAAAACACCACGGAGGTGCTTTGCACACGTAATGCCCAAATCGGTTCTGTCATTTCTGTGACTGCTCGAAGGATTTGGCATCGGTCTGGAGCTCAAGAAAACGCCCTCTAGTGGCAAGAATTTTTTTTATTTCGGCCAATATAAATCTTCATAAAATAATATTAAAAAAAAATCTCAAATCTTTTATACACCATAAGTTCTTTAGTGAAGAAATAACAATTAGTTTTGATAGACCAGCATGTTATTTCAGTCACTAAATTTCCGTTGTTAAAATTTACCATTGTATCAATATGTAAAATGATTTACCATTGTATCAATATGTAAAATAATTTACCCTTGTATCAATATGTAAAATAATTTACCATTGTATACGTCGAAAATCATTTATGTGTAGAAATCTAAATTTTTGATGAAGTCACTCAGACATCGTTTTAAACGTCGAGCATCACAAAATCACAAAATCGTCACCAACAGAAGGGCATCATTTTTTTTTTTTTTTTTTTTTTTGTAAACGTTCCCAAAACCCACCAAAAGCCTTCCTGACACAAGTGAACAAGGGGAATAAGGAAACCAGCCAAATCTTCCAAATAGCGCGCCAAAAGACGCCCTCACAGTCTCAAATCACAAGAATTTGAAGAATAAATATAGATTCTGTATGTAAGCAACATTTAGTAGAGGTTAATAATCCTTGAGGTTCTTAGTACCCGCTCTTTCCACGGTGGATGCCAGCACCTCCTGGGAAACCTCCTCGTCCACCGGCACCACCTCCTCCATAACCTCCTGCTCCACCTCCATATCCACCTTAAAAGAAAAGAAGCAATCACAAATTGTTTCCAAAAAGCACTAAAAGAATTCTTTCTCTCTAAATATATTAATTAAACTTCAACCACCGATTGTGTGGAAAGGCAAACATCCGTTTTAGAAGCGGAAATGGGCGAAACGATTACTTGTTAGAGGTGCTACTCAGATATACCCTGCGAAAAGCAAGTTTGAAAGAAAAAATCCATAATAGTTATTTTTGAATATGATATTTTTTTCCTTTTATGTTAGGTTATTATTTTAAATATTTATTATATTAAAAATTAAAATTAGTTTTATTGCAACCAATATCTTTCTGAAATTACTTCAGAATTTCTGCCAATCCGTTCGATTTTACCATTTGCCGATGGAACTATATATGTGTTCAAATTAATTTAAAAAACAAATAATAATTCGTCATTCCAAATTTTTATTAATGTCAATATCTCAAATCATTGTTGGAATATATTGATATTATATCGCAGATAATAAAGCAGAAATGCAACAATCGTATTGAAAGTTGGAAGCTTTTAAAATTATGTATGTATATTTAGGAAAGGTATATATTATTATATATTAAGGTATTACACAAATTATATAAATCTTTAAAAGTATTATTATAAATCAATTGATTAATTTTTGTAAAGAAATTGTTTCCAAACCCAAGTACTCTGTTTTTAAGAAAATACAAATCGAGAAATTTGCCAATTTGACCAATTTGCTACAATCGAATAACAAAACGAAGATGGTATCGCAAAATACAAATATCATTATGTATTATACAGCAATGCTTTCCTCAACTTAATTACTTAAGCCTTTTGAATTAGGTACTGTGAAAAATGATTGGGACTCACCTGCTCCACCTCCATATCCTCCAACCCTGGTGTACCTGTCCTGGATTCCAGCTGGAGGCTGTTCAGCTGTCAGCTGCACATCGGCGGGGCTTTCTTTGCCGTCGGTTCCGGGTTCGTTGGTGCGGACGTTAGCTCGGAAGCCACCGGCATCAGCTACGTAATCCACGACCCTGTACAAGCCCTGGTTGTCGGTGTAGCCATAGGACCCTCGCATAGCGCCGGATTGGTCACCCTGTTCGTTTCTGTAATGTGTGTTACCTTGTTCATCCCGGGCCGTGTAGTCAAACTGGTAGGGCTGAGGAGGGAGCTACAATAAAGCAAGAAAGGAAATTTCTTACAAAAATATGCATGTACTAGAAAATACCAGGATCTTCTGTATAACTCTCTGGTGACGGTGTGCCGTAATGTTCTCTATTAAAAACTTGATTTATAAATCATCAGATATTTTGCACCTTCAGAAACGCCTTAACATGAAGGAAAGGCAACTTTTTACATTCTATTTCCAATATTACCATGCATTAATTCTATGTTAACATAAACGTAGGATTTAAAAATAGCATATTAAATATGACACAAAATATAACTACATAATTATTAAACAAAATACAACAAAAATATTTAAACTGTGTAAAAAAAAATTTGAAGAAAATGTTATCAAAATTTCAAATTATATTAAACTGGTATTCTTTTTCCGTAAGATAGTTTGTAGAAAAGGGAAAAGAACAACGCTTCATACGTTTTCAAAAAATATAACTGAATATAAATTATTTTCAAGGTGTGAATATTGCATACCCTCATTCTAATGCAGCCATTCTGTTTAGTTAACTTTTTAATGTCTCCTTTCAGAAATTTTCCTGTTTTCTTGGGCGTTTTCATGGGAATTTATTCTTGCAGAATTTCTAAAATTACAGATATAAATTGCCTGTAATTCTTGGACACAGACTAAATACTTGGGAATTTACTTTCAAAAAGAGATAGATGTTATTGAGAAAGAATACCAGAATTTCTAAACATCACATCTTTAAACCTGATAAACTAATTCTTTCTTTGTAAAATTCCGTATTAAATTTTTCGTTTAACAATTCGTTAATTTCTTGGCAATATCTTTGACAAAATGGCTTCTGAAGATATCAAATACTGTTTGGTAGGTTCTGTCACTGTCAATAGCAATTTTAAAGTATATCCTTAAAATTTGATCTTCCAGAACGACCAATAGATGAAGAAATTTTTATGATTAATTGGATCAATGCCTCAACGTTCACTTGAAGTAAAACTGAATAAAAACAACTCATTATTTTTCTCTGTTTTGTTAAATTAGTAAAATACATAAAATTAAAGCAACATCAATATTGATCTCCGAAGAAATGAATTGGGAAATTATCGAGAAACTAACATCACAAATAAGAAGACGCCTATAGAAAAGGTTTTGGCTTTATTACATGAAATAAAAGACTTGTAACCTCCCCCCAGGTGCATATTTCAAATATAGAATGCTTTGAGTTTAAAATTAACTATACATTTTAAGAGGGATATATTTAAGAATGTTAAGAATATTGTTTTTGAGTTTAGGATACTTACATAAACATGAAAATTATCTTTTCTTATAAATTTAAACTTTATCTTCAGAAAAAAATAAGCAGTGATTTATTAAATGAAGATTTTAACCAAAGAAATAAACGACTTTCGTGAAAACATTTTGCTAAAGCAGTTTTTATTGCATTAAAAAAATTAGGCGCAGATATACAGATAAAGATTTGTATGAAATCCTTTTACAATTTATATTCTGATGTTTTAGTTATAATAGTTAAATAAGCGACATACTACAGTATTGAAATCCTATAAGATTTTTATTTATTGGTTCATTATTTTTCAAAATAAATTCTTTGCACGGACAGCAATTTTAAGTATCTAAATACTTTTTTCGTGGTTCAAATCTTCGTTTAATTAATTGAAATATCCAATTTTTACATCTTTATAAAAAATTCCAATCATATCTGATGTTTATGCTATATTTGGGAGCTTATAAATAGTGAAATTCCTAATTATATCTAGAGCTTATAAAAAGAAATACATAATAATATTTGGTGCTTATAAAAGAGAAATCGCTAAATAAATTTAGTTATAAAAAACGAAATAGTTAATTGGTGTTTGGTTATCAAAATAGAAGTACTTAATTATATGTGTTCATAAATAGAGAAATATTCATATTTCTTATCAATACCTAATCATATTTGGGACTTACAAATAGGGAAATATTCAATCTATTTGGAACTTATAAAAAAAAATATTTAATTATATTAATGTTTATAAAAAGAAAGAAATATCCAATCATGTTTTCTTAAAAAAAAGCGAAATACCTAATCGTATTTGGTGCTTGTAAATAGCGAAATACTCAACAATATTTGATGCTTATAAACAGCGAAATACTCAGTTAAACTTGGTGTTTACAATAAGCTAAATACCTAGTCATATATGTTTAGAAAAAGAGAAGTATCAATCATATTTGCTTATGAGCAGAGAAGTATCAATCATACTTGGTGCTTTTAAACAGCGAAATATCCAATCCTATGTGGTACTTATAAAAGCTAAATATCAATCCTATTTGGTACTTATAAAAAAAGATAAATATCCAATCATATTTGGTACTTATATAAAAAGTACCAAATATGGGTACTTATATAAAAGTAAAAGCAAGATAGTGAAGGAAGATAACACTTCTTACTTAGTTTTTTTGAGATTAAAAGAGATGACTTACGTTTCCTCCGCCTCCTGCGCCTCCGCCGTATCCGCCTCCTCCAATGCCTCTATTTCCTCCTCCGTAGCCTCCGCCGTAACCAACTGCCCTCACGTAGCCCACCAGGGCAACAACTGCGATGCAGACCTGAAAGGAAGAATGAATAATATCAATCCAACACCAACATGCTACCCGGCTTCACAAACCTTCCAGCTAAAGTGACTTTTAAAGAATTGTGTAGTTTGGTTTGGTTTTGTTACTCTCTGTCATCTTGTGCACACTTTAGGCTAAAATAGATCAGGAACCTATAGTTTAATATGGTTCGAACCACTCACATACATCTATGCCCCCGCCAGGAATCGAATCTGGAGCCTGTGGTATCAAAGGCCAGAGAGCCAGCCAATTGGTCACCAGGTCGCAGAGAATTGTGTAGATCCCTGATATATTATGATTTATTATTATGAATTATGTAGGGCCTGAATGACTCGCTCTAGCTCTCTGGCGCTCGGTTCGAATCCAGGATTGGTCCCTGTCTAATAGGAATCCCCGATCTAATAGGATCGTAGAGCGTTGCAGGGGCAGTGTTACTCCGCGTCCGTATCTTATTTTCAAGCTACACACGCACCTTCTGGATAATGCTAAGTGAGTAACGTCGGTGCGGTGCTTGCCTTAAGGCATCAAAGACAATTGCCTAAGTGTTTGCCAGTTGCATTAGAACATAATAATAATAATAATGAATTGTGTACACTATGATATTAATACTGAGAGTAAGAAAGGTACTACTCGCTGGTACGAAACTCACAGATTAACCTTCCTGCGTTTTTATATGGAATGTAAAAATTTGAAAGTTTAAGTACATATTTTAAATTATTTAATAAAAACATTGCAAATATTGAAAATTATTGAAATGCATTCTTAAAAAGATGATTAAAAATATGGATGGTAATAGTTTTTTAATTGCTGATTTATTTTGGCAAAATAGAAAAATAAAGCTCTAAAGTCTCTCTTCAATCTGAAGAGAATGGAATAAAAAATGTCTGAAAGGAATAGAATGTAGAGAAATCAATGCGTATTGGTCTGTCGCCCTACGGTCGTCTTGTGCACATTAGGAGTAAACAGACCGGGACCTACAGCTACTACTACCGAACCACGACAAACATCCATGCCATCGCCAGGATTCGAACGTGACGCGTGTAATACCAAACATCAGAACGCTAGTCACTTGGCCACCAGGCCGCTGGAGAAATTCTTGAGTGTATGGCATTTAATTTTACGAAACCACTATTTGGTAAAAAATGAATGCTTACAGTTTTACTTTTAAGCGTTTAATGATAAATATGGATATTTATAAATTCTTTCCGATATGTATAGTAAATCATGTATCAAAAAGAACTGTATAAATTCGATATATGTCACGAAAGGCGCTTAAAAAATTAGCAGATTTATTGCAGAGTACTAAACAAGTCCTCATTTTAAATTAAATATTTTTGTTAAATATTTTTTAGATTCAAAATTATGTATTAAATTGTTCTTGAGATCAATTTGAAAATTTGTTATAGCAATAAGGTAGTAAATTTTTACATAATCATGTTATATTGGATATTAAAACTTTTGAAGTTGAATATCAAATTTAGAAATTTTTATTTTTATATTAGAATTTACTATGTAGCTTTTTCACTATAAAAAAATAGATTTTTAATGGTTTATCGATTGATCTGATAAACTTCAGAATTTCATTTTTAAAAAATGACAACATTTTGCATGGGTTATCTTACAGTACAGGTATCAGAAATTGAATGCTTTCAAGTCTTGTATTAGTTATATTTGTTATTGAATAAGATCGAAAATATTACATGCATTTATTATGTAATTAATTAATCAGTATTAGAAAACAAGTAATTCCAAATTTTCTAATAGTTTTCTTAGTTAACAACATAATTATCAGAATATAATGTATTGCTTAGTAATAAATAGATAAATATTATAATTATTATGAACCGTTCTCTTAACGTTCTTTATTAGTTCACTAGCATGAAATGTTCCGGTTTTTTAAAATAAGGCAATAAATTATTCATGAATTAAAATACACTTATTATATAGGTAAGACAGAGAAACTATTAGGATTAAAAACTTAACTTAATATTACTAAGATTAATTTAAGATTACTATTAGGTGTTAGAATATTGGTTTGGTTTGTCACTCTACGGTCATTTTTTGCACACTTTAGGACAGTTAGACCGAGACCTACAGTTTAACGTGGATTCCGAACCACTAACAAACATTCATGCCAAAGCCTGGATTCAAAATCTGAATATCAAATGGATCCTGAATCCTGTAGTACCAAAAAAACCAGAGAGCTAGCCAATTGACCGTCAAGCCGTTAGGTGTTAAAATAAGAAATATATTAATCACATAGTTATTTTCGTTAAGAGTTTTGACAATCAGAAATGCTTTCTGAAATAAACATGTTATTCAGGAAAAAGAATAAGCATGTTACATTTATTTTTACACACTAGTGATATTAGAAATTTTCAACATATTTATTTACAAAAAGTTATTCATACTTTTTACCAACTAAAATGAGCTATAATTCATGTATATCCTACTAATAATTCAATACTTAATGCAATACTTCAATATTTGATTCTCAATAATTAATACAATACTTCCATATTTGATTCTCGATACTTAAAACAATACTTCAATATTGGATTCTCAATACTTAATACATAGGAAAAAATGATACACTACAATAGTCATAATAATACACTACAAAGAATGATGCAGTATCATGTAAACTTTTACACAATTCATCCTTCAAGAGGATGTTTTCAAGAAATGTCATTTTGCGCGATAACTATTTTGTATTAGACATTTTTCGTTATTTATTTAGAGTAAACATTCTAAGTGCCTTATCTAATTTTACTTTTTACTTAGGTCTAAGTAAGATAACCCGTGCAAAATGTAGGCATTTTTTAAAAAAGGAATTCAATTTCATCAGATCAATCGATAAATAATTAAAGACCTATTTTTTATAACAGTGAAAAGCAACATAGTAATTTCTGATATGAAATACTTGACGCACTTAAATGAATGATGGCGTATTGCAGAAATTTTTTACTTAATCCATCCACAAAAAAAATAAGTTTATTAGCTTTATTTAATAAGGCTAATAAACTTTATTTTTCCTATTTGGAATTAGGCGTTTTCAGTTATTTATTTACAGTAAAATTATCGGTACATTTTTATCTAATTTTATTTTACTTAGGACTAACATTCAATTAGCTTATTCATACTTATACGCTGGGTACGCTATTCAATACTTATTCTAGGAAAGATTGCGTATTTTACACCATCATCTTTTTAAGAGAGGATGCATTTGCCTGTTAGTTAAGCTAGGTACATGAAGAAGCTCTTACCTGAGTGAAGTGCATGTTGTAGAAGCAAGTGAGGATACTGGGATGTGAATGATGATGACCACCGTCCGAGTCATCCTCTTTATATACCCCATCAGCAGCGGTGACGTGAGCGAGGGCAACTTCTTTTTCTTCCGAGATGAGTTGTTTGGTGGGCGTTCGTTGAAAAGGAAAGTAGGTGAGATGCCATTCTTTTGCTTTTTCTGCGTTTGGCGATCGGCCGGTTATGCGATCTGTGGTCTGGGTGATCCACTTCTGCAAAACCTTGAAGATCCCACCGATAAAGGTAGAGCACTTAGAGTAAGTTGCTTTTTGGAACAGGGGTGGGAAGTCCTAAAAGAAAATTCCGATTTCTGTGTTAAATTTTTTTGCTCCAGACTTGTTAGAGTAATTATATGAATTATGGATCTGGACTTATGGGATTTAGACAATGTGAGAAATAAATTAAATGACTTTTATTGGATTTTTAAATTTTTCCTTGACGTATTTTTTTTTTTTTTTTTTACAGCTTTCAGAGATGTAGTATTTGCATTAATTTAAGAAACATTTTTGAACATTTTTAAGAAAAAATTGTTTCAAAATTTACTGATAAAAATATACATTTTCTACAAATATTCCGAAGTTTGATTGCTTTCGGAGCAGGTGGGAAGTAAAAAGAAATTCAAATTTCTGTGCCAAAAAGTATTTTTGCTCTAGGCTCGTTATAGTAATTTTTATGAATTATGGATCTTTACTTGTGGATTTAGACAAATATGTGAAATAAATTAAATAACTTTTATTGAATATTTCTTTAAAAATTTTTTTCCTTAAATGCAAGTTTTTTTCAGTTTTAACAGATATAGTATTTGCATTAATTTAAGAAAAACATAAAGAATCTCTCTAGCTTTTTGTAACATTAAGAAACATCTAGCTTTTAAATTCTTTTCAAATTCTCTTACAAAAATATACATGTTCTAAAAAATATAAAAGTTGCAAAATATTATAAAGAAGCTGAAAAAACATTTTACATTTTAATGCCAAAGAGGCTGTTTTTGTAATACATTACGTTATATTAAAAATAAAATAACTTCTGTAAAATCTTTATTCATTGCAGCTCTAAGATAGCTTTTTTTATAAAAAATCCGGTACTGCAAACTTCTGCAAAAACCTTGAAGATCCCACTGATAAAGGTAGAGCATTTAGGAGTAGTTGCTTTTCGGAGCAGGGATGGGATAGTCCAAGAACAAAAAAAAAAAATTCCGATTTCTGTCAAAATTTTTTGCTCCAGACTCGTTATAGTAATTTTTTGAACTATTGATCTTTACTTATGGATTTAGACAATATGTGAAATAAATTAAATGATTTTGTTGAATGCTAAATATTTTTTTTAATTAACGAAGTATTTTTTACTTTTACAAATTTAAGAGATGTAGTGTTTGGGTTTTTAATTTAAGATTGTAGTACTTAAAAAATTTGCTGAAAAAAAAATATATCTTTTAAAAATATAAAGGTTGCTAAATATTATACAGAAATTGAAAAAAAAAAAAAAAAAAAAAGAAAAGAAAATTTTAATTTTTAATCCCAAAGAAGCTATTTTTGTAATAAATTAAATTTTATTAAAATAAAGCAGCTTCTGTATAATCTTTATTTCATTGCTGCCCTAAGATAGCTTTTGATAAGTCTCGGTGCTGAGTAAAGTCACTGAGGATATATTTTGGTTTTTCTCAAAAGCAGTCGGTGTCTTTGTTGCTGAATGTATTATTGAAGAGCACAATTGAATCGCTTTCTTAATATTTCATTTTAAAATGAATTCTTAGAATTCTGAAAAAGTAAAAATAATTTTATATATGAGTCGGGAGTCGGGTACATATCGACTCTCAACTTCCGATTCTTTCAGAAATGCTCGACAGACGACTATCCACCTCTGCTTTGGAGTAATTTTTGCAAAAAGAATCCGAAAAAAAAACAATTTGAATGTTAATGATGGCCTGACAGGTAGTCTGATGTTTATGCGTGAGATGCTATAGTCCGACAACCGATAGTATGGAAAAAATGGGAAAACGGCGAGATCTGACGGATTTTAAAAGAGCGACGCCATAGGGTGAAATTTTATAGGAGGGATTTTGAGTTGCAATGAACAAAATTTTAATTTTTAATATTTAAAATTTAGATTACAGGACATTCAAAGAAGAACTAGATGAAAAAATCAACATTCACTATTATCCTTTTTTTTTCCAAATCAGCTTTGCACCATGTATATTTGACTACAACCCTTAACAAGTAATCGATTCGTTAGTATCAATAATTTAAAAGTATCCATATTCAAGAATGTATCGATAATTTAATCGTGTTTAATCCGTCCGTATCAATAATTTTAAGTAATCGATAAGCCGGATGTTTATCATTCCACTAATCCTTGGTAGGACTATACATAAACTATACAATCTCAATACAATATTTTCATTTCTGAAAGCAGTAACTACAAAGTATGTCTTAAAGTGGATATGAACTTGAATATTTGTGGCGTCTTTTTTTTGGTACTATATAAGATCTATATAAGGTCAGTGATTTTGCTTGACATCTTTATATAAGGTCAGTATTTGTTCAAAGTATACCCCAAAGAGTCCAACGATGGACGTTGATTTTAGAAGGATAGGATAAGAATAGGATATTTTAGAGCTAATCACACCCCTTTGTACATTTCACGGGGAAAATTCATAAACTTCCACATGGCAAAAAGTTAATTATCGATGAGAGACGTTCACATCGCCATTGAATCTTCACGATGAGTTGGGCAACTTTACTCATTAAGAGTCATTTCTAAATGCGTCGTTTACCGCAAAAACACAAATCGCCTTGTTGTTACTGTGTCAAAGGCTATTAAAGAAAAATAAATAAAAGAAAATCAATGTATTTTTATAATGCTGGAGGATATATACCTTTTTGTCCAACAATAGCAGAAAAAAGAAAAAGAATTTTTATTTTTATTTTTTTTTTAGATCTTTACAGAATCACTTTTTGATAGAAATTTCATCTGATATTCACTCTAAAAAAGATTGACGAACCTAGGTTTTTTTTTTATTTTAATCAGCAAAGCTCATTTAGCAAAAATGAATTCTCGAATTGCAAAGTACAAATTCATTACTAGGCTCTAATCCATAATTTCTTCATTATCTTTTGATTTAAAATAAACTATACTTCTAACCATTTTTCAAAGACTAATAAATTATTCTAAATATTTTAATTACTATAATTCTTCTAAATATTAAATTTATTATAAATAAATTATTCTATCTACTAAATATAATTTGCATGTTTCAACATTTCGATATATTTCGTAAATTTAGGCTTTTATAAATGTGGAACTTATTCAAATAATCCATAATCGCAGAATTTTATTACTGTTTTGGACCACAAAAATTAATTAACAAAACGAAAAATTAAGATTACGTGGCAAAAAAATGAATTTTTAAATTTTTATCAAAATTATATATAATGTTCTGAGGCTGTGTTAGAAAGTAACGCAGCATCAGAATATTATATGCAAATTTATGGAATTGCTATCGTTTAGCGTCATAAGACCCGTGAGCGAAATGTCTTATTGAAAATTCAATCATTTTTTTGTAGTGCCCCAATGTGTCTCATGTTCCTCCTTCTTTGTATACCACAAACAACCATAACAGCATAGATGGGGAGTTGGTCAAAAATTTCATACTACTGACTCCTAGTTCCTGAATCAGAATTTTGAAAATACTCCCCATTCCCAAGACTTTTCGGTAATTTTAAGTACTATGACCTTTACTAATAGATTTCGAAAAATGTGTGTAAAAATTCAATGACTTTTATTTTTTGAATCCGTTTATCTTTAAAAATAGCTTTTTCATATCAAAATAATTTTTACATTTTTAATTACAAAAAAACATTTTTATACTCTGAAATTTGCTTATAAAAATACATTTAGGCTATAAAAATAACAAAACAAATAAACAAGTTACTAAGAACTACAGAATAGTGGATGACAAGTAAAAGAAAATTGTACATTTTAATCTGAAAAATGTTATATTTGTGATACATAATAATAGAATAGCTACGAAGATTTTCTTCTAAAATGTATACACGATAGCTTTTGATAATCCTCAGTGCATATACTAACGGCTTGGCTAGCACTGGCTGGCCATTGTTATAGATAGGTTCTGGCTATTAGGTTCTGGCCATTGTTATAGACGGTGGCATGGATGTTTGTTGGTGGTTCGGAATCCATGTTAAACTGTAAGTCCTGGTCTGTTTACCCTAAAGTGTGTACAAGATGACCGTAGAGCGACAAATCAGTCAAGACTGAGAAAAGTCTTTCAATATTTACTCGTTATGCTGCTAAATCATTCACTGTCTTTGCTACTGGTTGTATTAGTGAAGGATACAATTGAATGATTTCATTAACGTTTTTAATTTTAATATTAACTTCCGATGGCCGAATGGCTAACGCTCTGGCGTTCGGTACCACAGGTATCGGGTTCAAACGCCGGCTTTGCCCACGGGTGTTGTAGTGGTTCTGAATCCACTTTAAGCCGTGGGTCCCGGTCCTAATAGGATCGTAGAGAGCTGCGGGGGCATTGTTACTCCGCATCCGTGGCTTACCATCAAGTTACACGCGCCTCCTGGGTAGTGCAAAAAGTAACATCGGTGCAGCCCTTATGGCGAAAGATCACGGTCTATTTTCCAGCTGCATTAGAAGAAAAAAAAATAACTTCCTGAATTTTTGAGAAATAAAAATTATCTTTATAAAAGAGTCGGGAATCGAATTTTTATACTGACACCCGAATCCTTCAAAAACGTTCGAGTCCCAATTCCGATTATGATTATCTATGTACTTCTGAAGGGTTAGCTTTGAAAGGAGGTAATTGACTTCCGGAATTACTTTTTGGGTAAACTGTTGGGCAATTACATGTCGCATGAGAGAAAAATGAGGGAAAACTCCACTTGGCAGGTCAACTGTTGATTTTAGATCTTAATTTTTTTTTTCATTTGATGAAAAACGTTTCGTATTTTATTTGTATTTTATAAAAATAATCAAGTTTTTAGAGGGTTGTATCTTCAACAGTGGATGTTTACTTTTTGTTACATTCATATTTATTTAAAATTAAATGGATATGGTTATGGAGAATTTGATGCCAATGCAACTCATTTTCTGCATTCATTTTTAATTGGGTATATGTATTTGCATTTTAAATATGCATATGTCATAAAAAATGTATGCAAATATTTTATGTTGGTTAATGTTATTATTATTATGTTGGTTAATGTTATTATTATTTTGTCGGTTAATGTTATTATTTGTTATTTAATGTTATAAATCTCCATTTTCCTTAAATTATTTTCTGATTGTCATTGAGATGTAAATATGATGAGAGATTACTGCTAGGTTTTTCAAAGAGTTAGTCAGCATGAGTAAAATGGCTACATCCATTACTAAAGTCAATGAGATGTAAACATAATGAGACATGATTGCTGGTTTTCCATCGAGTAAGTTCCCTGTAGAAAAAAAGGCTACACCCGATACTTAAGTCATTTATATGTAAATATGATGGGAGATCACTGTTGGTTAATCCATCGAGTAAATCTAGAGGAGAAAACAAGCTACACCTGGTACTAAGCGCATTGGGATGTAGATTACTGTTGGCTGTTTCATACCGTAAGTTTAGCATGAGAAAATGGCTGCACCCATTACTAAGGTTATTGGTACATGTAAATGTGATGGGAGATCACTATTTGGTTTTTCCATAGAGTAATTCAGCATGAGTAAATTGCTACACCCATTACTAATGTCTTTGGTATGTACAAATATGATGAAAGATTACCGTTGGTTTTTCCATCGAGTAAGTTCTGGTTTTCCCACCCAATGCATCGAGTAAGTTCGCAGGAGAAAAAGAGTCACACTCAATACTACGATCAATGAGATTTTAAAATTATTTTCATCTAATTCGCTATCGAATAGCTGCATGAGGTTAAGCATGATCACTAACGCTTTAACTTATTTTACTCTTATATCAATATCAATTGAATCTTAATTTTTAAGAAAATTATAATTACTGTATCATCCATTACAACAAATATTGCATGTAATGTATTTTTAATAATTAATTTTTTAAGTTTGTTAACAGTATCCATGACAAACTAGGATTTTCTATTTTAAGCCTACTCCTGATATTTTTTTAACTGTCACCTTCAATTGCGTCGCAGTGTTTTTCAAAACATTTCATTTGATATAAATAATAGCAATTGTATTTTATTTAAAATAAAAATCCACAATATTTTTTATTTATTCTAAACTCTCAATAGTAGTTAAAATAGGCATAAATAAGTAATATACAGTCCAGTCACATTAATGTGGCCACCTGTCAAAAGCCAGAAGAAACACCTTTGGCAGAGCGGACCGATTGCAATTCGATCAAGGTAATGAACGATTGAAATGCTTTCCGATGCCCTAGGACATCCTTTCTATACACTCCACTGCAATGTGCTGCCACCTGCCTTTTGTGATGGGTTATTTCACGTTGACGTCGAAAGTAGGAGGTGGTCACATTAATGTGACTGGACTGTGTAATAATTTCAAAAGAAATGAAAATAAAACTAATATAAACACAACAAGTTTTTATTCAATGCATTTTTATTTGAAATAATACAACGACACCCAAATGTACATGAAAACACCATATACAAAAATGAGAAATATCTCTTCACCCTTCACAGTAAGTAAATATATTCAACACGAGATGCAGATGCAGCCCATCTTTCTAATCACAAAAAGTCTGCAGCGAAATGAGAGAGCATAAAAATAATCACAATAAAACACCACGGAGGTGCTTCGCACGTAATGCCCAAATCGGTTCTGTCATTTCTGTGACTACTCGAAGAATTTGACAACGGTCTGGAGTTAAGAAAACGCCCTCTAGTGGCAGTAATTTTTTATTTCGGCCAATATAAATCATCATAAAATAAGATTATAAATGTCTTAACAATTTTAAACACCATAAGTGTTTTAGTGAAGAAGTAACAATTAGTTTTGATAAATCAACATGTCATTTCAGTCACTAAATTTCCGTTGTAAGAATTTACCATTGTATCAATATGTAAAATAATTTTACCACTGTGTCAATATCTAAAATAATTTACCATTGTATCAATATGTAAAATAATTTACCATTGTATCAATGTGTAAAATAATTTACCATTGTATCAATATGTAAAATAATTTACCGTCGTATCAATATGTCGAAATTCATTTGTGTATAGGAATCTAAATTTTTGATGAAGTTAAGAACCAGGCATTGTTTTAAACGTCGAGCATCACAAAAATCACAAAATCGTCACCAACAGAAGGGCATCATTTTTTTTTTTTTGGTAAACGTTCCCAAAACCCACCAAAAGCCTTCCTGACACAAGTGAATGAGGAAACCAGCCAAATCTTCCAAAATAGCGCGCCAAAGACGCCCTCACAGTCTCAAATCACAAGAATTTGAAGAATAAATAGAGATTCTTTATATAAGCAACTTTTGGTAAAGGTTGATAATCCTTGAGGTCCTTAGTACCCGCTCTTTCCACGGTGGATGCCAACACCTCCTGGGAAACCTCCTCGTCCACCAGCACCACCACCTGCATAACCTCCGGCTCCACCTCCATATCCACCTTAAAAGAAAGGAGTAACATAAAAAAAAAAAATTTAAGTCAATTCCTACTTTTTTTCACTATATTGCAGAAATAATAATTTTCATTATTTTACTATAAATAATTTTCATTCATTTTTTTAAGTTAGAAAAAAAAAACGAACTTATATTTTTTAAGTTGAAATTTTCCTCTAACATCTGGCGCCATCTATTGGTAGATACATGCAACTTAAAATCCAAAAAAACTAAAATTAATTAATTAAATTTAATTATTGAATTAATATTCTAAAAAAACTATATTAACATCAAGTGTCGTCCACTACCAGTTCAAAAAAATGTATTTGAACTTGAGTGGATGAATAAAAAGTATTTTATTAACGATTGACAATTTGAACAAGATATATAGAGGAAGACTGTGAACTAATAGTAGGAATTGAAAAATGCAATCACAAATTGTTTCCAGAAATCACTAAAGGAATTCTTTCTTTGAAATGCTATTCTCTCTAAATAAATTAATTAAACTTCAACCGCCTATTGTGTGGAAAGGCAAACATTCGTTTTAAAAGCGGAAATGGGCGAATAGATTACTTTTTAGTGGTGCTACTCAGAATGCGCGGAAAATATCTTTGAAAAAAAACCCCATAATAGCTACAGTAGGATTTAATCATCAATTTTTTTTTTCTCTTTAGATTAGGTTATTACTTCAAATTTTAATTAATATTAAAAAGTAAAATTATTTTTGTATCCCTCTGAAATTATATTTTTTGCTTGACTGCTTGCGAGTGGCTTGACCAGTGCTTGACTGCTTGCCTGTCTGTGTTCGAACACAAACACAGTGCTCGAATTAATATATTAATTTGAATTATTAGTATGTGTTCGAATTAACATATTAACATAATTATAATCAGCTAATAATTCTTCAAATTCTTCATATTGTACTTTTATTGAAATAAATATATCAAAACATTGTTGGAGTATATTGCTTTTTATCGCAGATAATAAATCAGAAATGCAACAGACGGATTGAAAGTTTGACTCTTTCAAAACTATCTATGCATTTTTAGGAAAGGCATATCACGAATGATATAAATCTTTAAAAAAATTATTGTAATGTTGATCTTTAAAGTATTATTGTAAAGAAATTGACTCAAAATCAAAGTACTTTGATTTTATGAAAATACAAATCGAGAAACTGATGTATTTACTGCAATCGAATAACAAACGAAGATGGTATCGCAAAATACAAATATCTTAATGTATTACTAATACAGCAATTCATTCCTCAGCTTCATTACTTAAGCTTTCTCAATTAGGTACTGTGAAATGGATTCGACTCACCTGCTCCACCTCCATATCCTCCAACCCTGGTGTACCTGTCCTGGATTCCAGCTGGAGGCTGTTCAGCTGTCAGCTGCACATCGGCTGGGCTTTCTTTGCCGTCGGTTCCGGGTTCGTTGGTGCGGACGTTAGCTCGAAGCCACCGGCATCAGCTACGTAGTCCACAACCCTGTACAAGCCCTGGTTGTCGGTGTAGCCATAGGACCCTCGCATAGCACCGGATTGGTCACCCTGTTCGTTTCTGTAGTGTGTGTTGCCTTGTTCGTCGCGGGCGGTGTAGTCGAACTGGTAGGGCTGGGGTGGAGCTACAATAAAGCAAGAAAGAATATTTCTTACAAAAATATGCATGTACTAGAAAATACCAGTCCCTTCTGAATAACTCACTGAAGACGCTGTGCCGTAATGTTCCCTATTAAAGAACTCCAATGTTCCCTAACCAGAATGTTCCCTATTAATGTTCCCTAACCAGAATGTTCCCTATTAATGTTCCCTAACCAGAATGTTCCTATTCCCTAATGTTCCCTATTAAAGAAATAATTGTACCTTTAGAAATGCCTTAGCATGAAGGAAAGGCGCCTCCTTACATTCTCTCTCCAATATTTCCGTGCATTAAATCTATGTCAACGCAAACATAGGCATAATAGCATGTCAAATATGGACACAAAATTTAACTGCTTAATTATATCATGATAAAATCGTAACAAATACAATAAAAATATTTAAACTGTGTCAAAAAAATTACAGCAAATATCGTAAAAATTTCAAATTATATTAAACTGGTATTCTTTTCCGTAAGATTATTTGTAAATAGTGAAAAGAACAACGCTTCAGACGTTTTCAAAGAATAGAACTGACTATAAATTATTTTCAAGGTGTGAATATTGCATACTCACATTCTAAAACAAAGTAATTCTGATTGTTTGAACTTTTAACTCTATTTTAAGAAATTTTTCTATTTTCTTGGGTGTTTTCATTGGAATCTGTTCTTGCAGAATTTCTACGAAATTACAAGTGTAAATTACCTGTAATTCTTGGACACAGACTAAAGACTTGAGAATTTATGTTAAAAAGAGACAGAAGTTATTGAGAAAGAAGACCAGAACTTTCTGAACCTAAGCACGTAAACCTAACCTAGCACGCCCATAGAAAGAAATGTTATAGCTTTATTACATGAAAAAAAAAAAGTTGTTACCTGACCCTGAGTGCATAAATCAGATGTAAAATGCTTTTAGTTTTAAAAAGTAAACATACATTTTGAGAGGGCTATATTTACAACTGCTAAGAATATTATTTTGAGTGAAGATATTAACCAAAGAAATTGACAGCTGGCGCGGAACACATTTTGCTAAAACAGTTTTTATTGCATTTAAAACAAACTAGACACAGATATACAGTTAAACATTTATATGAAATACTTTGTACAATTTATATCCTGATTTTTTAGTTATAATAGTTAAATAAGCACTATACTATAGAATCTGTTTTTATAAGTTGTACTTGAATTCCTATAAAACTTTTATTTATTGGTGCATTATTTTTTTAAAAAAAAAATTCTTCGCACAGATAACAATTTTAAGTATCCAAATGTATTTCTAGCGGGCCTGAATGGCCGAGTGGTTAGCGCCCGGCGCTCGGTACCACAGGTTTCGGGTTCGAGTCTGGCGGTGCCATGACTGTTTGTAGTGGTTCGAATCCACTTTAAAAAGTAGGTCCCTGTCTATTAGGATCGTTGAGCGTTGCGGGGGCACTGTTACTCTGCGTCCGTGGCTTATCTTCAAGTTACACGAACCCCTTGGGTAAAGCAAAGTGAGTGCGTCTGTGCAGCACTTGCCTTAAGGCATCCAAGACCAAGCTGTCTGTGTTTGCCAGCTGCATTAGAAAGAAAAAAAAATGTTTTTCTAGTGATTCAAATCTTCGTTTAATTAATTGCGATGTTCAATTTCTATATATAATTTTTTTTTCTTTATATTTTCTAATAAATAATTCCATTCATATCTGGTGCTTATGCTATATTTGGTGCTTATGAATAGCTAAATGCCAAATCATATTTGGAGCTTATAAAAAGCGAAATGCCAATGCTTATAAAAAGAGAAATAGCTAAACATATTTGCTTATAAATATCGAAATACTTAATTCTTGTTTGCTTATAAAAATAATAAAAATAGAAATTCTTAATTATATTTGGTGTTTATAAATAGAGAAATATTCAATTATATTTTTATAAAAATCTAAATGTCTAATCATATTTGGGACTCACAAAATGGAAATAACAGTCACATTTAGTGCTTATAAAAATAAATATTTAATCATATTAATGTTTATAAAAAGAGAAATATCCAATCCTATTTGCTTATAAAAATCGAAATATCCAATCATACTTGGTGCTTATAAAAGTTAAATACCTAATCATATTTGCTTATAAAAATCGAAATACCTAATATTTGGTGCTTATAAATAGCGATAGACCCAATCATATTTGTTATTAAAAGCGAAATACTCGATCCTATTTGGCGTTAATAAAAAGCCAAATACCTATCATATTTGGTGTTTATGAAAAGAAAAACATCCAATCCTATTTGCTTATAAAAATTGAAATATCCAATCCTATTTGCTTATAAAAATTGAAATATCCAATCCTATTTGCTTATAAAAATTGAAATAACCAATAATATTTGGTGCTTATAAAGAGAGTAAAAGTAAAAGCAAGATAGTGAAGGAAGACAACACTTCTCATTGAGTCTTGATGAGATTAAAAGAGATGACTCACGTTTCCTCCGCCGTATCCTCCTCCATATCCTCCTCCTGCGCCTCCGCCGTATCCACCTCCTCCGATTCCCCGGTTGCCTCCTCCGTAGCCTCCGCCGTAACCGACAGCGCTAACGTAGCCCACCAGGGCGACAACTGCGATGCAGACCTGAAAGGGAAGAAATGAAGAACATCAGTCCAACTGTACTACATGATGCACGGCTTGACAAATCTTCCAATTAAAGTGACTTTTAAAGAATTGAGTAGTTTGGTTTGTCGCTCTACGGTCATCTTGTGCACACTTTGGGCTAAATAAGATATATATAGGGAGAGTGTGAGCTAATAGTAGGAATTGAAAAGAAGAATGAAGAATTTCAATCCAACACCACATTTTACGTGGCTTTACAAACCTTCGAGCTTAAGTTATTTTTAAAGACTTGTGAAAATCCTTGATAAATTGTGATTTATCATGAATTGTGTAGATCTTTGATATATTATGATTTATTAGGAATTGTGTAGATCTTTGATAAATAATGATTTATTAGGAATTGTGTAGATCTTTGGTAAATAATGATTTATTAGAATTGTGTAGATCCTTGATATTATGGTGCATTATGAATTGTATACATTATGGGTCTGATGGCCAAGTGGCTAGCTCTCTGCCGCTCAGTGCCATGGATGTTTGTAGTGCCTCGGAATCCACTTTAAATCGAAGGTTCCTGTCTAATATGACTGTAGAGCGTTGGACGTATGACAACCTTACCCAGCAAAAAGAAAACTTCTCTGCTTCGAAATCTGCCAATGTAGCTGTTGTGCCATTGATGATGATGATGATGATAAATTGGGCATATTATGGTATTAATACAGACGTAACCGTAGATGGTACTACTCCCTGGTAAGATTCCAAGGAGTAGCCTCCTGAATTTTTATATGGAATATAAAAGAATTTGAATGTATAACTACATATTTTTAATTATTAAAAAGAAAATTGATTGAAATGCATTGTTAAAAACATGATTAAAAATAGGGATGATTAACAGTTTTGTATTTACTGTTGTATTTTGGCAGTGGAAAAATAATGCTTTATAGCCTTCTGTTTCTGAAAGGAATGGAATAAAAATGTCTATCTGAAAGGAATAGAACTTAGAAAAATTACTGAGGGCATGTCATTTAATTTTAAGACACCCCAATTGGTAAAAAAAAAGAAAATGAATGATATTTGGTGAATACTTAAATGAAAATTATATCTTCTTTTATATTAAATATATAATAATATATATAGCTATAAATATAATTCTTTCTGGTGTGTATATTAAATTATGTATAGAAAATAACTGTATAAATTCTGTATAAATACACTTATAAAAAAAAAAAAATACCACGAAATAAGTCACCATTTTAGTTAAACAATTTTTAAAAAATATTTTTTGTTAGATCAAATTGTTTCTGAAATTGATTCAATTGATCAAAAGATTTTTATAGCAATAAGGTAGTAAATTTTTACATAATCATGTAACATTGGATACTAAAAATTTTGAAGTTGAATATCAAATTTAGAAATTTTTATTTTTATATTAGAATTTACTATGTAGCTTTTCACTATTGAAAAATAGATCTTTAATTGTTTATCGATTGATCTAATCAACTTCAGAATTTCTTTTTTTAAAATAATTGCTTACAATTTGCAAGGTTTATCTTACAGCATAGGTATCAGAAATTGAATACTTTCAAGTCTGTATTAGTTATATATGTTAATGAATAAGATCTAAAATATTACATGCACTTATTATGTAATTAATTAATCTGTATTGGAAAAAAGTAATTTCCAATTTTTCTAATCATTTTCTTAGTTAATAATAAACAAAATAATTATCCTATTATAATGTATTACATATTAATTAATAGATGGACATTATAATTATTATAAACCTTTCTCTTAGTGCTCTTTATTATTTCACTAGCATAAAATGTTCATTTTTTTAAAAAATTAAGGCAGTAAATTATTTATGAATTAAAATACACTTATTATACAGGCAAGAATGAAAGATTTTTAAACTCATTGATTACTATTAAGTGTTAGAACATTAGTTTGTCGCTCTACGACTTTTTTTGCACACCTTTAGGCTAATTAGACCGGGACCTATTGTTTAACGGGGATCCGAATCACTAACAAACATCCCTGCCAAAGCCAGGATTCGAATCTGAAATCTGTGGTGCCAAAGAGCAGGGCGCTAGCCATCAGGTAGCAAGGTGCAATTTTTTTCTTTCCATCACATAGGTATTTTAGTTAGTCGACAATCAGAAATGCTTATCTCTATCTTTTACGTGTTATTCAGAAAAAAAGAATAAGAAAAAAATACATTTATTTTTACACGTATCTAATGATTAATACCAGTAGTTCAATATATTTATTTAAGAAGCGTTATCCATATAACATACATATAACTTTATAATCTATATTATTATATTATTTATTTACAGTAAAATTAAAGGTATATTTTTTTAACTAATTTTATTTTACTTAGTACTGAAGTGAGATGTACTTCACGCGCATTTTGCTCAATACTTGATGTACTTTAAGGAATGATGGAGTATTTGCCTAAATTTCTACATAATCCATCCACAAAAGAATGAACATATTACATTTATTTTTAAGTGATAACTATTTGGAATTTGTCATTTCCAGTTATTTATTTACAGTAAAATTAAAGGTAAATATTTTATCTAATTTTATTGCACTTAGAAGTAAAGTGAGATGTATTTAACGTGAATTTTACTCGATACTTGATGCACTTTAATGAATCATGGAGTATTGAGCAAATTTATAATAAAAATTAATTTATAAAAAATTTATAAATTAATAGTTTATTTTTATTAAATTTATTTTTAAAAGATACTATTTTGAATTAGACATTCTCAGTCATTTATTTACAGTAAAATTAAAGGTACATTTATATCTAATTTTATTTTACTTAGAGCTGTATTTCGATACATTTTTCTCAATACTTTAATGAATGATGGAGTACTGAACAAATTTTTACATAATCCATCCACAAAAATAAGTTTATTAATTTATAAGTTTATTATATTATATATTATTATTATAATTTATAGTAAAACTAAAGGTTTTTTTATCTAATCATATTTGACTTAGGTTAGAAGTTAGATATACTCCACGTACATTTTGATCAATACTTGATGTACTTTAATGAATGATGGAGTTTTTCGTAAACTTTTCCATAATCCATCCACAAAAGTATGAGTTTATTAAATTTATTTTTGTGCTATAACTATTTGGTATTAGACATCTTCAGTTATTTATTTACAGTAAAATTGAAGGTACATTTTTATCTAATTTTATTTTACTTAGAAGTAAAGTGAGATGCATTTAACTTGCATTTTTTTTAATACTTATACGCTAGAAAGATTACACAGATTTTTACACCATCATCCTTCGAGAGGAGATGCTTTTGCCTGCCAGTTAATCTAGTTATTACAATTAACATGATGCACTTTACGGAATGAGGGAGCATTGCGGAAATTTACATGATTCCTTTGTGAATACAAAGGAATGAACATGTTATATTTATTTTATGCGATAACTATTTGAAATTAAACAATTTCAGTTATTTATTTACAGTAAAATTAAAGGTACATTTTTTTATCTAACTTTATTTTTTGCTTAGAAGTAAAGTGAGCTGTATTTTACGTATAAGTTATTCAATATTTACATGTTAGGAAAGATTGCGCAGATTATTGCACCATCATCTTTTAAGAGAGGATGGTTTTGCCTGTTAGTTAATCTAAGGTATACGAAGGAGCTCTTACCTGAGTGAAGTGCATGTTGTAGAAGAAGCAACTGTGGATGCTGGGATGCGAGTGATGACCACTGTCCGAGTCATCCTGTTTATATACCCCATCAGCAGCAGTGACGTGAGCGAGGGCTACTTCTTCTTCTTCCAAGATGGGTTGTTCGGTGGGCGTTCGCTGAAAAGGAAAGTAGGTGAAATACCTTTCTTTTTGCTTTTTCTGCGTTTGGCGATCGGCCGGTTATACGATCTGTGGTCTGGGTGATCCACTTCTGCAAAACCTTGAAGATTCCACCGATAAAGGTAGAGCACTTAGGAGTAGTTCCTTTCGAACAGGGTGGGAAGTCCAAAAAAAAGTAAACAAAAATTCTGATTTCTGTGTCAAGTTTTTTTTGCTCCAGACTTGTTAGAGTAATTTTATGAATTACGATCTTTACTTATGGATTTAGACACTATGTGAAATAAATTAAATAATTTTGTTGAATATTTCTTAATTTTTTTAAGTTATCGAAGTATTTTTTACTGTTTTTACAGATGCAGTATTTGCATTAATTTAAGAGATATTCTTGTACTCAAAATTTGAACACAAAGATATGCATCTTCTAAAAATATAAAGGTTGCGAAATATTATACAGAAGATGAAAACAAAAAGAAAAAAGAAAATTTTACAGTTTAATTCCAAAACTGCTATTTGTGTAGTACATCAAATTTTGTTAAAATAAAGTAGCTTCTGTAAAATCTTTATTTGTTGCTGTTCTAAGATAGATTTTTATGAACCTTGGTGCTGAAAAAAGTCACTCAGGGCATATTTGGTTTTCTCCTAAAGCAGTCGATCTTTGCTACTGATCATATTATCGAAGGATACAATTAAATCGCTTTCTTAACATTTCATTTTAAAGTGAATTTTCATAATTCTGAAAAAAAAATATTTTTTTTACAAAAGCGTCGAGAGTCAAATTTTTATATTGACTCTCTACTCCTGATTCTTTTAGAAATGCTCGACTACCGACTTTCTACTTGTGGTTAGGAGTAATTTCAGAAATGCATCGGGAAAATCCAAAAACTTTTAAATTTTAATGGCAGCCTGACAGGTATGCTCCTGATGTCTAAGCAAGATTATATAGTCCGACTAAAGATAGCGTAGAACATTGGCAAGCGACCAAACCAGAGAGATTTTAAAAAGCGACGTTATAGTGGAGTAAATGTTATATAGGAGGGATATTTTAGTATCAATAAACAGAATTTTAATTTTTAATAATTAAAATTTATGAATTAGGTGAAAATATTCAACATTAACTATTATCTTTTTTATTTTCAAATCAGTTTTGCACCGTGTATAATTGAGTAGCACCCTTAACATGTAGTCGATTCGTCCGTTTCCACAGTTACACCGAATGTTAACCTTCCACGCGATCCGTGTTCGAACTATACAAAAATCAACTATCAGGACTATCTCAATTTCAGACTTCTGACTCCCAGTTCCTGTGACAAAATTTTTATACCGACTCCACACTCTCGAGACTTTTCGGTAATTTTATGTACTATGATTTTTACTAATAGATTTAGTAAAATTTGAGATATAAATTCAATGACTTTTATTGAATCCGCGTATCTTTAAAAAATAACTTTTTCATATCAAAATACATTTTACATTTTTAATTACAAAAAAACATTCTTACATTTCAAATTTGCTTATAAAAATGCATATAGCCCATAAAAATAATGAAAATCACATAAACAGGTACCGAAATACTTTCATTTTATAAATTTGTGAAATAAATTCAATGAATTTTATTGTAACCGTGTATCTTTAAAAATAGCTTTTTCCTACCAAAATAATTTTTACATTTTTATATTCTAAATTTGCTTATAAAATATATATATAGCCTATAAAAATAACAAAACCAAATAAGCAGGTACCGAAGTACTATAGAATAGTTGATGACAAAAAAAACTGTACATTTTAATCAGATAGATGCTATATTTGTGATCATTAAATTTTATTTGTTCTTAACAATAGAATAGCTGTGAAGATCTTTTTCCATGGTGTATCTAAGATACTTTTTGATAATCCTCAATGCTGAGAAAAGTCTTTCAATATTTACTCGGTATGCTGCGAAAGCAGTGATTGTCTTTGTTGCGAATTGTATTATTGGATACTAGTCAATAGCATCATTAGCATTTAATTTTAACATTAATTTCCAGGAATTTTTGAAAAATAAAAATTATCTTCATAAAAAGTTTTTAAACCGACTCCCGAAGCATCCAAAAATGTTCGACTCCCAATTTCGATCCTGATTCTCTACTTCTGTGCGGTTAACGTTAAAAGTAGGGAGTTGACTTCCGGGATTACTTTTTGTGTAAACAGTTAGGCATTTGCATGTCACATGGAAGAAAATGAGGGAAAAAAGTCCATTTGCCAGCTCGACTGTCGATTTTAAAACCTTAATTTTTTTATTTGATGAAAAAAAAAAAGTTTAATATTTTATTTATATTTTATAAAAATAATAATACAAAAGTTTAGAGGGTTTAATCTTAGTCTAAATCTTCAGCAGTGGATGTTTACTTTTGTTGTATTCATATATATTTAAAAATTAAACGAATATGGATGGTTATGGAGAATTTGATTCAATGAAATTCATTTTGTACACTATTCTAAATTTTCTTCAGTTGAAATTTGTTTGAATTTTTATCAGTATATGTATATACATTTTGAAGATATATATATATGCATCGATATATGTATATACATTTTAAAGATATATATATGCATATATACTTTTATGATATATGATATATACTTATGATATATATATATATATATATATATATATATATCATAAAAATAGCTAAGAGCTACAAAGGTTTCATGTTGGTTACTAAATTTCCATTTAATTCAAATTACTTTGCATTACTTTTTGAATTTGCAGTTTCTGTAGATTCAGAATTAATATTGAATTTCAAATTGTTATTTGGCAATCTATCTCATTCCCACAAATGGTTTTACTAATTTAATTTCAGTAAAACAAAATATAAATTAATAAATGATTTATAGTTTGTTTTCCTGAAATTAAATTAGTAAAACCATTTGTGAGAATGAGATATAATGATAGGCATGTCAGATAACAATTTTAAATTGTTCTAATTAAATATAATTGAATCTAGTTGTTCGTGTGATTAAATTAGTTAGTTCTTCATCCTCTTTTTAAAACTTTCATTATCTTATGTTTTTGAGGTCTCAATTTGTTTGTAGAAAACATTTCCGGAATAGTAAAAAGTCGTGCTACGTGTTCAATCTCGTTTCTTTTCTAATTTTTTCGGAAGCTTTTAAGATGACTTTTAGATGAAATTCTTTCTGCTTTCACATAGTACAGGTTACACCAGTTAACAGGAACTACCAGTTATACAAGAAACACCAATTAAATTTGATACAATTCCTTACAGTTCAGTACGAGACTTTTCTAGCTGTTCCATTTTTAATTTTTGAAAAACTATGACTACAATAACATTTGGAAAATTTTTCTTTTGTACGGTTGAAAATCATATTTATTTAATATGTTATAAGACATAAAATCAATAAGATAGGAAAATTAGAAAATTTAGGAATTCTACGAGCAATGAAAATGATAAACGAAAAGAATTCAGAGACAAGTGAATATAGTTTGATGGAAACCGCAAAAAATATTAAGATGCCATCGCGATATTTTTTTTCCACTCCCACATTCAAAGTTGTTATTTAAAAGACAGCAAAGCATTCATGTTATTTGAAGACTGGACTCAAGACAGCCTGTTTGCTCCTCCTCTGAAAAAGTCGTATGTTCTTCGGTAGCGCCATCTATCAATGAAATTTATAAATATTCCCAACAGACACTTATTGCAGAAATCTAATTATTATTTTCCCCCTTTTTTATTTAAATAAAATGCTTTAAAAATAGAAAAAGAAACAAGAGTATCTTTGTTGTAATTTTTTACAAAAATTGCAAATTTACATTTTGCTGAAATGTTAAAACATGATGGGATGCTAAACTAATTACTTTATGGCGTGTTATGTACGTTCAGTATAGTGGCTAGTACAATGCGTTGAGGTAACAATAATTGTAGTTCGTTTTCCGGTCATCGTATGTGCTTTTTGTCCTTCGATTTTTCCACGGTTTTTAGATGAAATCGATTTATGTATTTAGTAATAAAAATGAAGGATAATTTTTAAGTACTTTTTAACATGAAATAAGTTTTTAATTTGTGTTAATTAAAATTCATAATTCCATTTTTTTATTTTTTATTTATTTTTTTTTAAATTCAATTTTTTTTTTTTTATTTATCTTCATGCAATTTTTATTTTATCGAGTTAGTTATTGTCTCGAAAATAATTTGAACTATATTTTAAGGTATGAGAAATTAAAGACAAATTCTTTCTTTATGAAATCATTGAAATAAGTTTTTTTTTTAAATAACTTAAGAATATAACATTTAAAATATCCCACATTTTGATGTTTCCTAAATTTTATGCATTAACTTCCGAATAATTTTACCAGTTAGTTCGAATCTTATAAATACAAAATCTTGTACTTAAAAATCAATTACCTCGTAGCTAATAATTTTTATTTTAATGAACAAAACCTGCTATAAGGAAATTATAATATACAACAGAAAAAAAGAAAAAAAAAGTTTTTAAATAAAAAGAAAAAAAAATACAAATAAGTTAACAATGAAATATCATTAATTAACAAAATTAAGTAAGATAATTAATGAATTGAAAGCCCGTAATTTTTAATAACTGAAGCCAATAGTATTAGTGCAATCGATTTAATTCCATGAAAATAGAATAAAATATTTTTTTGTTAAAATTTTGAAAAAATTGACTTTTCCAATGTTAAATTAAATTTGAATATTATAAATGAAATCTCATCTTCTAATTAATATCTTAAAATTTTTTTAGAATTTGAAAGAACAATTTTGTCCAGTATAAAAAACATAATTTAATTAAAATTCTGAGAATATTTTTAAAAGATATTAAATGCTTTGTAATTAAAAAAAAATTATTTTTTATTATTTTATTGATTGAAAATTATTGTTTTTTTTATTGATTGAAAATTATTGTTTTATTTTATTGATTGAAAATTATTATTTTTGATTATTTTTAAACATCCGTTATTCAAATATTTTTACGAGGTAATCAAGTAAATTTGTAAACTCGTTTATAAATGAACTTTTTTTTTACAGCTCATAATGTTTAACTGATAATTAGTCTATTAGAGATGAGATTAGCTGATAATGTTTTCGTAATTTCAAAAAAAGAAAAATTAATGATTAACAAATTTAGTTTTTATGCACATTTAATTAGATTTTCTTTCATTTAAAAAATATTTAATATAATTTATATTTATTATTAATTATATTTTTATTTTAATTTATATTTATTTATTATAATTAATATTTATAATAATTATTGAGCTCTATATTTTTCTGAAAGGAGAAGTTATCATTATTTGACTCAATAAAATACTAATTAATAAAACAATACGACATATCGTATATTTCTGAATAACAGCTGATCTTTTATACTCCGAAATTGTTTCTTTCTTTCTTTTTTTTTTTTTTTTCAAAAATAAACAAAATTCAAAACTCGTATATAAAGCCGAAATGAAAAAAAAAAAAAGCATGTAATATTCGTAATTTACAGCATTCTGTTATTATTTCTGGTTTAGTACTTTTCTGTTAGCCAGGCAATAATTTTTCCAGCATCCGATGCTCCGTTTTGACGACGGTACAATAAGTAATCAATAAAAACAGTTACTGTTAAAATAATTATGTATCGCATCATAATTATTTTAACAGTAAAAAAATAATAAAATCTATTTGTAAATGTGTAAAATGCATTACACATTTATTATAAAATGAATTACTTACTTTTTACATTACTTTTTCTATAAAATGAATTACACATTTCATTTAAACATTTTTTTTTTCCACAAACTTAAGAAATGCTAATTAACGAAATGAAAATGTGCTTTATTTATCTATATTTGATCATATGCACAGATTACTTATGCTTTTTACTTAGTAAAAACCTAAAGTAACCTAAGTAGTAAAAAAACTAACTTACTTCAATACTTAGTTAGGTACAAAGTACTTAGGTTTTTTTGCAAGATAGGCGGATCTGCATAGAAGCTGAGCTAAATAAAAAAAAATCTAAAAATTCACAGCTTATACACTGAGATAAACGGTAAATAATTCTTAACATAATACTTATTCATATTTTAAGATTGAAATACATTTTTAATTAAAAGATAAAGGAATCTACTTTACTAAAACTATTGACATAATTTTTTAAAAACAGATCTGTGTCATTCTGTTTGCTAACATAAAATTGCTTGGTCGAACTTAAATTATAAAATATTTTTATTGTATTAAAAATATTAAAATGACTGTTTATTTTTTATAATACTTATATAATTGTTTTCTTATACATAATTCATCCATTTTTAATTAATATACTTAACATACATTTACTTCAATATATTATAAACATAACTTATTTCAGCATATTATATACTTACATACATGAATTAGTGTTGTCAGCTGCATTAAATAACATATAACATTTTAGTTGCGCCGAAAAACAACATAAAAGATTATTTCAATGTTATAATTTAGAAAAAAATATCATATTATGTATAATTCTACTATCATTCACCTATGCATTTAGGACAAACAATATGAAAAAACTCCTCATAATAATATAATAATCTTGCATTCATAACATATATATAATAATATTATATTCACCTATACATATATATATATATATATATATATATATATATATATAAATTACAAATTTATTTATTGGGTTATCCTGTAAGGTCGTCTCGATTTTGAAGAAAAATTAAAATTTAACACATTTAAATACTGCTATACATATATTAAATTATGTAGGTTCCACAACTGTTCTCCATCTCTTAGGGAAATTGAAAGTTCCATCCTTCCAGATTTTTTGGTGAAAAACTTGTTTATATGATTTTTTTATTTCTACCAAAAAATTTTTTTTTTTTTCATTAAGAGAATTTTGTAATGATCAAAATATGTCGAAATTTGAAGACGCGAAATTTGGAAATATGGTAGAAAGGGTAGAACATCAAAATGAATCAAGCTTCAACAACTTTTATCGAGCTGCCAAAGATAGCATGAGGTCGCTCATTATCCGAATAAAACATGACGCTCTTGAACATTTATGTTCAATTTATATTTTTAATACGTCTATTTGTGAGCAATACTTTTCAATTTATCATCCGGTTGTTTGGCAAAAGCTCATAATGCAAGATTCCTTTCCATTCTCTCCAGACATAGTACATGACTTTCCTAGGATATCTACATTGGCTAAAGCAGTTCAAGACGAATTGCGTATATTCCTCGCACCACGTCATCTAACAGAAAGATTTAATGGCACAAACTCACAAGTCAATTGGAATGTAATACAATGGAAATCATTATTCGTTACTGATGAGTCCAAATTTTGCTCTCAAAGTGACTCAAGAATATTGCTGGTCTGCGAGAGCTGGGGATTGACTAACCAGGAATAGCTCCTCACTCCAGTAATATGCACGAAACAGACACATGTGTATGTATGTGTATGGGCAATTAACTCTTTGAATAGCTGCACTTATCTCTCTGTATATCGTCACTAGAAGTACCTATATGGCTGAAGATGACGTTTTTAAACCAATTGTTCGTTCATATATGTGAGATGCCATCGAAAATGCTCCGGACTGGCCCTGTATAATCGTAACTTGAGATAATTTCATTTCTTGGCAATAAATGGCATTGTCATTCATTTGGGAACCCATGTGTGGAATTTCATCTGGAATGAAGAGGTATCGCTAGTATAAATAACATTTTGTCTGTAATTGTTTACAATGCGTTGGTATTTTTATGATTGATTGGGGAAAACACGCCTCAGAGCCCGCCCACCATTGACACACCTGTTTTTGACCAAGAGTTCAAAGATTGTTATTCTCCACCCACCTTACTAACCAGACTTAGTTCGATTGAAATTTATTTTTATTTTTTAAAAAATTAAATTAAAAGGTCAGCGTTTTGTTGCCGTTGAAAAAAATTAGAAAAGAATCGTAGGCGATGCTTGACATTCTTGCTGAAAAAGATGTCTGAAAGAGATTCTTGCTGTCAGAAGATCTGGGACCGGCATAAGGTGGTAGGTCGAAACTATTTTGATGGTGACAGCGAGAATTAATTGATGCTTTCATAAAATTTTTTAAGTTTTTAAAATTTTGACAGCACTAATCTCGAATAATTTTGATGGTATCATGAAGGGTGCAGTTAGTAACTTCTTCATCATGCAACATTATGACGCTCTGCTAAACTCGTTTGATAGAGAATCGTTATGATTAGACTTTTGAGCATATGAGTTGGCCAGCATGTTCTGAGAATTTGAACCCCATTGCGCTACTATGGTAGTTTCTTCTAAGGCGTATTCTACGCTTAAACTGTTTCCTACAACCTTTCAGGGTAATCGAACTGCCTTGACTTAACAATGGACTTTGATGTCAATTGGATTAATAAAAATTGTCATTTTATTATGTTACACCGCTATTGCACCTGCAAATTATTTAATGGTGATTATATTCCATATTGAAGTTGATCACACAATGATCTTTATTTTGTATTTTCAATGGAGTTAGTTTAACTAGTTAGTTTTTTATTTTAGTTTAGTCAGTTAGTTTTTTATTTTATTTTAGTTAGTTAGTTTTTTAGTTTAGTTTAATTAGTTTTTAGTTTTTTCAGTTTCAAAGTTTTTAGGTTTTTTTTTTAGTTTAGTTTAGTTTTTTTAGTTTTCAAATTAGTTTTTTTTATATATTGATAAATTTTTGAAACATTATGCGATTAATAATTTTATCAAATTTCACTTAATTATAATTAATTCAATTTTTTTTTATTATTTTTCTGTAATTTATATAAATCGACGTATTTTAATATTTAGCACACAAAATCTTTGGCTTATTATAAACATCCTATTTTAGAATTTAATGATTGAAAATAAAGATAGTTGAAACATAATGCATCAATCATGTCGTCCTTGCTATTTTCTATAAATTTGGGAAATAAAAGAGATTTCTTATAAATTTCATTATTATTAATATTTCTAATCCTAAAATAGACATTAAAATATCAGTTATTTAATGGCTGTTGTTTTCATTACTCTTTTATTTATGCAATCTAAATGAATTTAAATTACAGTGAATAATTTTTATTTTTGATTAGGTTTCAATTTATAATTGAGCTGCTTCTAAGTTATCTACATTAGAAATTTAAGCAAACCAGATTTCCTCGCATATTTACAATTCATTAGTGCAGCATTACTTTAAAAAGAACAGGAGATTTTAAGTATTAGTTAGTTTAATTTATTATGTTTTTATTGCATGTCTTAGCTCTGTATTTCTAGGAAAATGCAAGGATTTAAAATGTCTTGTTTAAATATAAGTTGTTTTGAATTTTTGTATTACTATATGAAAGCTATATGTTGCAGTGCTATAAGTAATTTGATGATGATGATGATGCTAAAGATTATTGGAGCTCACTGGCCCCATCAGGGACCTCATCTCCGGTGGTGATAAACATAAAAGTATGAAAACATTAGCAATGCCCAGAGATTAAAAGAAAACGTGAGTATTGAAAAAAAGTTCAACACTTCAAAATTGAATTTAGGTAGGTTAGAGCAGAATATTCCTAGGTCTTTTAAAATTAGAGTGCGGTTCATATTGTTCGATCTCTTCAATGGCCAGATGGTGATGATTGTCAATATTATTGAAGAATATTTCTGAAAGTTTTTCCCGGTACTCTTTGAGAGGTAGCAGTGAGATAGCTCTTTGAATATCAGCGTTTCTCATGAACCAGTTTGCATTCGTTATTTGTCTAATGATCATATTTTGTTGAGCTTCCAAGATTTTAGTATCATAATTAGCAGCATAGGTCCATACCGGGCAAGCTTAGGTAAGGAAAGGACGAAGCATAGAGGTGAAGTTTATTATGTCTACTCATGCTCGAGTTTCTAAATAATTATAATAATATAAGCAATAGTAAGTAAGTATAAGTAATTTATGTTACGTCTTACATTATATTTAATGAAGCATTTGCAATACAAGGTTATCATAAAACAGAGTTTAATATAGTCAAAACATTGGAATAAACAATTATTTAAACTTTTCTTTGAAAAATTAACAATAAATTTCACATAGACCAAACAGAGGAACATTCTTTAAAAAACTTCCAACTGTTTGCTACACAACAACGGAAAAATTCAGAATGTAATATACATTGGAACTATAAGCACGAACTGATTTTTATCCATATCTTTTTCGTTTATTAATTTAAAGTTCAAATATGCCTGAAGTAAACCGATTGAAACTTGCATGTATGTGACGAAACTGTGTTTGATCATCTACTTCTTACCAAATTTCAAAATTTTGAAACTCTGCGCAATCAACTCATCCGTATATCTTCCGGAATTTATCTGCTCGAAATATATTATTAATATCGAAATATAAAAAAAAAAAATTAAAGTCAATTCCTATTTTTTTTTCATTATATTACAGAAAAGTCCTTTACAAATAAAGTTGAAATTTTCCTCTTACATCTGGCGCCATCTATTATTAGATAAATGCAACTTAAATCTAAAAAATTATAATTAATTAATTAAATTTAATTAATGAATTAAAATTTGAAAAACTGTATCAACATCAAGTGTCATCCACTGCAAGTTCAAAAACATGTATTTGAACTGGAGGGGATGAATAAGAAGTATTTTATGAAGGATTGAAAATCTGAACAAGATCTATATTGGGAGAGTGTGAACTAATAGTAGGAATTTAATAAACCAGCCAATAATCCGCCAGAAACTTCAGAAGTTTCTGCATCCTCAGCAGAACCCACCAAATCAACAATTGATAAACTTCTGGTATTACCTACATTGGAACAACTGCAACATTTGGACATTGTTCTCACTCCTGAAATTTGCAACAGCTTTCAACCAAAAATTCGCCGTAGCAACTTCGGAACAGCTGCAAAAATATTGACAACGTTCTAAAACCTTGCAACATGGATCAACATCTCTGCAGTAGCTCCAATCCTAAAACATGCAAGAAAATATCAAAGATAAAAAACTTCTACAATAAAAACAAAAAGTTTTTCACGTAAATTAAATAGCATATTTCATATAAATTTAATATTTATTGTAATATAGCATGTTTCATATAAGTTTTTTTCAATAAATTAATAGCATAAAGAAGCCACTCATCACGAACTTCTACTGCCCTAGGAAGTTGACATCAGTTATTAGCAGACTCAGAACTAATCATTACAGAGGGATGAAGATTCTCCCAGGGTGCATGACCCATGCATCCCCTGCAGAAATTGCCCCAATGCTTTCCCAACACCTAAGTATATTCTAGCACTCACTCCCCCATGTTTTGCAATTGGGTAAGGGGCCAATCGAGGCCAACTTAAGAGAAGTCCTGTATAGTGAAGCGGCGCCATTGCTAGCGGACGCTATCGTGAAGACTTTTAGCTTATCTAACTTTTGATATTTATATTTTAAATCCATGGACACGATAACAACAACAAATAGCCTATTAAAACTTTTCAAAAAAAGAAAAGAAAATGTAAAAAAAAAAAAAAAAACCGTTCCAAAAATGTTATTTAATTTAAAAATTCTGTATACAATATCAATAGTTTTCAGATAAATATTTTTTAATAATCCATAAGAGTAGATATCAAACCAGTTTCAACCGGAAAGCGTATAAGAGAGAGGGACAAAAAAAAAAGTTAATTATGGAATATTTAATATAATATGTAAATATTATGTAAATATTTTAGTTATTTGTTATTGTAAATATTTTTTTACTTGTTATTGTAAATATTTTTATTATTTGTCATTGTAAATATTTTTTTAATTTGTTATTGTAAATATTTTTATTATTTGTCATTCTAAATATTTTTGTTATTTGTTATTGTAAATTTTTTGTTATTTGTTTGTATATATATATGTTTTTATTTGCTTGTATATAATATGTTCTTATTTTGTTTGTATATAATATGTTTTTATTTGTTTATGTATAATATTTTTGTTATTGTGTTTTTGTATTGTTTTGTATCTATTTAAAAATATAAAAGTATAAAATTATAAAACAAAAATATTAAATCACAAATTTATAAATATGAAAAATTAAACTACAAAAGTAAATTACAAAATTAATAAATTGCAAATGTCATAAATTACAAATTAATAAATTACAAATGCCATAAATTACAAAACAATTAAATTAGAAAAATAGATAATTTTATGTATATTTATGTGTACGTTTCAGAACGTAATATTTTTCATTGTACTTGCATATGTAATAAATACATATTTTTTTTTAAATTTTAATTCTTTTTTATTTCACTTATAATTATAGTCATTTCACTTATAAGGCATATTTTCAAAGTTTCGTTTCTTTAAATTTTTTATGAATATATTTAAATGAAATAATGTTCCTTTATGTTTTTTATTAAAAACTTGTTCATAAAGAGATCTAAGTGTCTGAAGTAAAGAAGTTAGTAACAGTAAAATATTATATCAAATTAAAATATTACACAATTTTGGTACATAAATCTATGGTAAATAAATCTAGATAATTTAATAATATAAATTATCCTGTATATAGATAAAAGATTATAAAGGTTAAAATTGGCAAAGAATAACTGTTAGAGTAATATAATTATTATTCATTTCCTTCTATTAGCCTCACACACTCTCCTATATATATCTTGTTCAAATTTTTCAATCGTTCATAAAATACTTTTTATTCCTCCACTCAAGTTCAAATGCATTTCTTTTGAACTTGTAGTGGATGACACTGGATGTTAATACAGTTTTTTCAAATATTAATACAGTAATTAAATTTAATTCCTTAATTTTAGGGGTTTTTTTAGATTTAATTTGCATATATCTACCAATAGAAGGGCAACTGATAAACTTAAAAAAAATAAATGAAAATTATTTATGAAGGACTTTTCTGCAATAGAGTGAAAAAGTAGGAATTGACTTCAAAAATTTTTTTACACATTACTTGTTTTTATTTTGTTTTATGTGTTATATACAAGCGTTATTTATTATTTTGCTGGACAAGAAAAGTGGCGAAGAGTAGGTAGATATAGAGGGCGCCACGCACACCGTCTCACAACGGCTGATGACACGAATTTTCAGTAGACATTTTATTCTTTTACTGGTGCATTTATTTTCCATTCGACATGTAAATTGCTGAAATCTTTTTTCGTGTTATCAGAAACTGATCACTTCAACCCCACAAAAACTTCAAAAGTGTAAAAGATAGTGTTAGAGGCAAATTGTATCTCAATGCAGTGTGAAATTATTAAAAATATTTTAAATCTTTATTTCTGCATACAGTAATTTGATACCAAACTACCGGACAATTAGAAGAGTCCAATAATACAGTAAACAGGTAATTTAATAATAATTCGAATAGTTCTACCACAGTTAGAGATAGAATAGTTCATTAATAGGGTAGCTAGGTAATTCGATAATAATCCGAATTGTTCAACCACCGATAGGGACAGAATAGCTCAATAATAATCTGAATGAAGTTCAATCACCGATAGTGATAGAATAATTTAATAATAGGTTCATCATGTATTCAATGAAAGCTTCCTTACCAGATAGTGATAGAAACAATTTTAACAATAGTAGGTAGTTCAAATAACCAGTGAATAGTTCTATCACCGATAGTGATAGAATAGTTCTATAATAGGTAGGTTGGTAGTTTAGTAACAACACAAAAATAATTCAACTACACATGGTGTAAAAAAATTGAAAAACATTCAAATCGATTCAAACAGAGCAATAAAATAAAGTATAAAGGTAAATTTTATTTTCAGGAAGGGTTCCATGTCGAATGTTTTAAGATTGGAAACATGAAATTTTTAAAGTAAAATTTTTTAAAATTAAATGAAAAATGCACTCACAATTTAAATTAAAATATTTTCTGCAAATAATATTAAATGTTTTTCATTCAAAATTGTTTTTGCTCCTGGAATGTCTGACTACCATCCTTACCTAACGATTCTATTTATACCTTAAATTAGATGTTTACTTTTCCGCTACAATCGGTAGGTAAACCAGACATGATGATGAAATCTGAACAGGATGTCATCAGTGTTAGCAGGCGTGAATGTTTTTGAAGACCCCAAAGTTCATCAATAATACTATGTTTCTATAAACTTTTTGTATTTCAAAATTTTATTTTTCTACCTTCATCCTAAATAACTTATAA